>CAWZYM010000148.1:1807500-1881987 GCA_963966185.1 Rhabditoides inermis
TTTCTTTCAAAAAATCCGAATCTAACATCGTCATAAGTCCTTGTAAAAAAACTATTATTATGATTACAAATACGAGACAACAAGTAGCATTCTTACTCATTTTTACTTATTGCGTCGATTCAACCTCACCTCAGTTTATAGTTGTTTCCCCTGATCCTGTTCAAACATCAGTCTTATCCATGCCGCTTCAAAATAACCAGAGAGGAAACCGTACTCGCCAATCGACAAGGATCGTAAAAGATCCGATGTTCCATTGTAGAGCGGTGCGGCTATATAAGGCATGGTTGTTGGGTGTGCCGGCAACTGCCTTCTTCCCCTTGTCCAATATGCGTGTCCTTGCTGTGCTGGTTGCTTCGGTGGCTGTGGCGTCTGCCTGCTTCCACCTCGGAGGAAGCAGCGGCGGCGGATGCGGGTGGTGAGGGATGGAGGGGGAAAGGGAGACACTGTGTTACTGTGTCACTAGAGCGGGCAGTTTCTTTGATTCCGAAGTAAAGGCAATCCAAAGGAAGCTCATCATGATTTTTCGGGAGCGTTTTGACTATTCTGACTTGTATGTTTGCAGCGGTGCTCCCCCTGCTTGCCCCCCGCCCCCTCCCGCCTGTGGATGCTAAGCAAAGGAGAACAAGCTCATCCGGACCTCAACCCACACCTTGTCTGTATATACATGTACCCGACAAACTATTCATTTCAAGAGTTTTTGACTCACACCTTTGTTTATCAATCAGCCATTGTCTCATTCTAATCAATCCGCACAATTATATATCCTCATTTTTTTCTTTTTTGTCATTCTCTTCATCCTTACTTTTCCGTAGAGCGTTGTCGTTTCTTGAATTATCAAAAATTAGTCAGTATAGAATTTTCTGATTATTTTCTAGAATAGAAACACTAACTGATTCGTACTGACTGTCGCTGTTGATAAAAAATAACAAAAAAATGAACTTCAATTCTTCAATAGAGTGAGGAGTAACATACACCAAGAGACTCTTCAAACAAAACAAAAAAAGATCGTCTAGCGAGAATAAAAAAGATCGATAAGAACTCTCAGCGGCCACGGACTGAGGTTGTACAGTACAACCAGAACATCGCTAGCACAGTCATCCTTCTTCTTTAGAGTTCATAACCTGTGCAATAGCCTACCTGATCATATTGTAGTCTCGGATAAAAACGCATTCAAAGTGGAGTTATTAAATATGTAAAAGAAAAAAAAACTTATTGTAGATCCCACTGGATTGTAGACAAGAATGTGTTCTTTGATAAACTCTTAGTTTGTGGCTGGAGCGATTTAACTCAAGGGTCTATCTCATCAGTCACGAGTTTCAGCCTGGTGAGGTAAGTGATAAGAAAGGCTCTTTTCTCTCGCACATGTCACTCTAAACGGTGGTGTTTGAGAGAAAAGAGTCGTTTCGGTCTGAATGCACATTCTCGAAACAAGAGACAAGCTGTGGATGCTAAGCAAAGGAGAACAAGCTCATCCGGGGGCGCGGCTCAGTGGATAGAGCGTTCGTCTCTCAATCTCACGGTCGCTGGTTCGATCCCCCTCGGAGTCAACCATTCTTGCGAAATTCACCAAGCCCCTGTGGTGTGGCAATCCACTCTCATGGTAGCCAGAAGGCGTCACAGCACCATCTACGGGCTCAAGAACGGAATTCAAGACGTCCGACGCCAACCAACCCAACTACCTCTGCTGACGTCGTCGTAATCCAAGAACCCTATCTTGTTCTCGACTAGGAGGACCCCGGATTCAACCGGCTAAACAAAAAAAAAGCTGCTCTGGAGCTGTGTTGCAACCCCTTGGATACCTTTTTGTAATATTCTTTCCATTTTGTATATATACCATTACCCCTGTGCTGAATAAATGATATCAATATCAACTGGGCTTTTTGACTGTGCGGTGTCTAGACCGCTGAATCAGCCAGTAGATTCATACTGTCGATCTCTATCCTCACTGTCTAGACACCCACAGTCACAAACCAGAAAACATCGATTTCCAGACGTTACACAATTCAATTGCTCTCACGCTTTTTATAGCATAAAGAGCAGGTTCGTTTACTACTTAGATTGATAAACTGCATAAACGAGAGTCTTTTAAAAAGATAATCAAACATCCACCCTTCCAACAACAAAAAAAACACAAGGCATTTACACAATCTGTTTATTCGAGACGGATCAAATTTAGATTAGGTTTGAGACATGTTGTGTGTTCTAGAAAAAGACGGCAGCGGCAGCAGCGAGAGCGAGGGCGGCTGGCTCGCCGCCAACCGGCGCGGACTTGACGGGGCCACCGGGCGCACTCGTCGTCCCCTCCCCACCAACCGCCGCCGCAGTTGTCCCCTGCTTGTCCCCATTGTTGGGCGTGAGTAGCGACCCGGCCTTGTTGTCGGCGAGTGCCGTCTTGAGAGCCGCGTGCAGCCTGCCCGTGTCAGAGTCGGGCGCGCCACTCGCCAGTGTCTTCTCCATATCACCGAGTGCCGCTTTGAAGTTGGCGTGGCAGTCGGCGAGGTTCTCGTCGCTTCCGCCGCAGCAACACGTCACTGTGGCCGTGGCGTTGTTGAGATGACACTTGCCGGGCGCGAGCTGAACTGGCTACATGACATAGCGGCACACAACGAGCACGCACTCACACCGAAACACTTCAATGCGTCTTTCCCATCGCACACTCCGAACGCCCCGGCGGCAGCGTCGACGAACAGTGTGCAGGCATCGATACATGATTTCGTCTTGAACTCGACCACTTCTGAATCAAGAATCAATGGAGACTCGGTCCGCGCATCACCTCCATTCTTCTTCGAGACGGGGCAGTTGTGGGGAGAGGCGGGGGCTGCTGCGGGCAGAGCGGCAAGGAGGAGGAGGAGGGGCAGGTAGAGGAGGCGAGTCATTCGAGAGGACAGTGGCACGCACACTGAGGCGAAGGACAGCCATTCATCACTGGTCCGCAGCCTCCGTGCAGGGCGCATGTGGATGCAAATGAGTGGATCGGGCGCGGGCAAATGAGCTCGAGAGTGCAGAGATCGAGCGTAGATGCGACGTGTGATAGGGGTTGGGGAACTACACGAAGGAGAGAACAAAACAAATGGATTGCAGGACCTATTCTGATCGGAGAAGATACTGAAGGCCGGATGCACTAACCATCTCTCTCTCTCTCTCTCTCTCTCTCTCCACCTGATGTCTGGGAGGGAATCCTATCTCCGACTGCTGGAGAGAGGAGCGGCGTCTACTCCAGAACAAAGGCCTCGCAAGAAGCTCTCCAACCCAATGTCCTACATGACGCGAAGCAAAGAAAGATGGGTCGGACAGTTATAAATGAGGAGCGACAAGCTACACAACATCACTCGAGAAGCCGGACGGCCGCCAGCCCACTGGGCAGCATCTGTCCGCAATCATACAAAACTGTTCTTCGTTTCCCGAAGGAATCATCTCACCATGACCATGCAGACAAACAGTCATTATCAGACGACACTTTGTCGGTAAAGTAAGTCCATAAGTCATAAGTTCACTCTCTCGAAGTTTGATAAGTATGTTTCAGTTAACCTTGAACAAAGTAATTAGATAGAAATTGAATTATCTCGTTAAAACATTTGTACATTTTGATTTTTTTCATTATGTATTGTACATTCTAGAGTATATCAACAAAAACAAGACTATAATCGCTTGGGACCACTAACAGCCTCTGAACTAGAAACTGAAAAAAAGATAGAAGTTAAGATTAAGAAGAAAGATCGAACCTCTGGAAGATGCTCAGATCTGTTTCATTTGATTTTCAAATAACGCACTCATTCTAAAATCAGACTGCCAAGTACGCGAATTGCGCGATCGAATAATATTATTATTGTTACCGGCATAAATAAATGATTCAAGTGCTCAACAAGTACATATCTGTACATATCTACATAATTCAAGTACATATCTACAATTCAAATCAAATTCAATTCAACATTTATCCGGTATCGCATTATGTGATCATAACTCAAAACATCAATCATTCACAGAGTAGCGCCGGGAAGCAAAACTCTTCCATCTTGTCGCATCAGCGTCCGCGGCCACACTCTTCCCTTCCTCCTCGAGGGTCCTCCCATTGGTCTGGATCGTCTTCTTGAATTCGTCGCTTCACTGTAGATGGGGGCGACCGGCCTTGCCTTTCCTCGGCGGGTTCCAATCGGCGAACCTCCACTTCCTTGATATTTAAGTTTCTGCCTTACATATCTACATACTTCAACAAGTACATATCTGTACAAGTGACAATTACATTACATACGGACCGACGACACAGTTGCGGGGTATTTGCGGTGTTTATACTTGTGCGGTCGATGGGGGAAACGTCGTGGCGTCGTCTACCTCTATAGCTTCCACAGTCTTCTCTTGCAGGGCCGATCGCGTGCGTGAGATTGCTCGGTTGGGCTCGAAGGACTTGCTTTAAGATGCTCTTGTCCAGCCTATAAGACCGGGTTTCTCAGGCTGTGTGATCGCACCACAACCTCCCGCCCCCTCTCTCTCACTCTCTCCTCTCTCCCCCCTCTCTCTTTCCCTCCCCCCTCTCTCTCTGTCTATTCTCACAACTTGTGTTTACTCGACTTGTGTTTACTATTATAATATACAGTAGAACACTTACGTTACGATTGCGGTACGATCCGGAGGAATAAAATGGCAAATATAGGTTGCTGCAGGTACAGATATATGGTGGGTAGTGCATTCATTACGGAATAGTGCGCGAATGGTCCTATATCCTCTGGCTCACAGATCGTATCCCTTCTCGTTATCATTATATTCATCGCCCGATGGGTTTTCTGCTACATCAACCATATTAGGAGGGGGCATAGTGAGTGTCACATTTGTGGAAAGCATAAAGAGGAGACCGGAAAGGGGACTGTGCTAGCTAACTTTGATATGATGTACATAAATCACAATCACAATCACAAACCACAGGATTGTGTCATAACACCAAAGATCCGCTGTCTACGTGTCAGACCCTACAATACGTGCACCACTCATCAAGATTTATTCTTCTAAGATCGAATGCAGACTAATCACTTTATCAAATAATTCGGATTGGGATGAACGGATTGGAGGTGATAAGAAAGGCGTGTGAGCCGGCATGCGGCATCATTTCCCTGTCTGGTCCGTCCCCAATGGGAGAGCTCTTCAACATAGTCCAGCTGGGCGTGGGCCTATGTCTCGTATTCTTCGCACAGTTCTCACAGGTACATATGTTTCTTTCTAGTCATCTGCAATCTTTTTCATCGATTACCTTCAGGGTTTCATATCAGTGGCGGTGCTCCAAGACCAGGCCAAGAAAGACCACAGAATCTCACCACAGGCGGGATACTATGCGTAGGTTACCAATTCTGTTGAATATTTGTGGAACATGTTGATTCCAGACAATCCATCAACTTTGGCACATTCATTGTTTCGAATATCTTTGCTCCAATGATCATTCAGGTGATTGGGTGTAAATGGTGAGTCTTGGAGAAGAGAGAGGGAGGGAGAGAGGGGGAGAGAGAGAGAATGCTTGCAGGGGCCTTGTCGTGGGTAGTGTGATGTTCACCGTATCAATGATCGGCTATCAATTCCTGAATCCCTACTTTCTATATGGAGCCGTGGCGGTGCAGGGATTCTTGCAAGGAGGTGAGCTACTTAGAATTCCGGTCCAGGGTTCACCCGGGCTCACACCTTTGCTGTTCAACCATGTGGCGAGTAGTGTATCTTATGTGAAAGGGGAGTGTGGAGTGATAAGAGCATTCCAATAATAATATGTGATAAGTGTCGTGCATCCGAGTTGATTTTCGAGATTAAAAGAAAACTGACTCACAAACTGACATTATATCTGCACAAAATCACATCTCACCATATACCATATATATATATATATATATATATATATATATATATATATATATATATATATATATATATATATATCAACTACAGTAAACTTTCAGTGCTATGGACGTCTGTGGGCTACTACATCTCGATCTCCTCCAGTAAAACCACCATCCACCGCAACAGTAGCGTCGTCTGGCTCATCTATATGAGCTCGTACGTTTCACGTCTCATCGTAAGGTTCATGGATACGTTTCAGGCAATTCTTCGGTGGCATATTCTTGTATATCGTATTCGGTAACGCACATTCAAGGGAAATCAGCACAGCAACTATGAGGTATCCCCCCTCTCTCCCACTATTTCTCTCTCTCTCTCTCTCTCTCTCAACTACACATTTGCATACCATTACTGCGGAATACACGGAAAACACTATTACTGCGGAATACACAAGAACATTACTGCGGAATACACATAATTAACTTGTGTTCGCATGGCATCTTCCAATCCCGAAGATACTCTTTTGCAGACTGCTCTATGGTGTGTTCGCTGGAGTGGCCCTTCTCGGCAACATAGTCTTTGCTCTCATCTCCAGTCCCCCCAACGAGAAGGCTGACCGGGAGTCGACAGAGGGACACGTACAGGAGATCGGTGAGTGCACGGGCGGCACTTGTTACTGTGTAATACTGGTACATATAACATATACTGGTGTATTCGATTGTCAAGGAAATCGGGCGCATTATGATGATGCAGAGATTGGGTTTTTTCAATGAGACTTATTTAGATACGCTTGATATGGTGATATTGATAATACATGGCTGCTCGTGTATTGGTTTTTGAAAGAAACTGCTAGGTACAACAGATAGTACAGTAATTGCTCAATCTCGTTTTGTCGTAAATTTGACTGGCACGTGAAACGTATGACATGGTGGTATTATTGATTGAATGTGAGTAGAATCGTGGGTTATAAGAGTTTATGAACTTTTTCTAATAGTAAATATAGGATATCCCCCATTTTCACGGTACGGCAATTTTCGACGGTCGGTCAGACAGACGAGAAATGACGAGGAACTTATGCATAAACAGGGTCATTATGAGGTTAGAATAGTTTATTCATAAGTTGTTATGACATACACACAAATCGAAACATGAAATAGTACAGCTACGGTTTGGAACTGTTCGTATTCGATTTGCGGGGCTTCACTTTCTCCAGACACTGTTGGCATTACAGCATATGCGGAGAGAGGAATCCAGTCACGTCTCGAGACATTCGTCTTCCTATCCGATATAGAGTATGCGGCCTTGATCCATCCTCGAACACGTGAGCCTTATGGACCACCTTGCGTCTACCGTCGAACGTTCTCGAACTTCACGCGTCCGTTTGCATACTTGCTCCCGGTCGATCCATTTGTCACTATCATGTTGCGAAATCCAAGAAATCCGTGAATTACCGACTATGTGCACTTCCACAGGCTTATTTGGCGTCGCCTTATCGTCTCACAGTGAACGGCTTCAATTAGAGAATTAGTCGATACTCCATGAAACTTCATCTCCGAGCGGTGGCGGTGGTGACTTTCATTGTCGTCGGGTGGTCATTCGAGGGAGCGCGGAAAGGGGCAACCGCTCGCGAGGACGGGAAAATGAGAATTTTTCGTGAAAGAACTCCGTTCAAAATTAGAAATTCGAGAAAAGCCCACAACAATCTCTTCGTATGTGTCTTCCGGACGTGGTGTGCGAGTTTGGTGCAATTTGGTTCAGTTGGAACCAAGTTATTAAAGTTTCTAGTTTTCCGTTAGAAAACTGTCGTTTTGAACACTTTCTTGCTCATAATTCACTAAGTTTTTGAGATATCGAAAAAAGCTCACGACAATCGATGGGCCGTATACAGAGTTAGATACACCCTGAAAATTTCATATAATTCGGAAAAGTCTGAACGGAGCTATTAGCTCTGAAAGATGCTCCGATCGGCTTATTTTTTTCCATAAAATCAGATCGCCAAGCGTGCGAGTTTAGCGGTCGAATGGTCATGCGAGGGCCGATAGCTCGACTTTATGCGATGAAATGATGTCTAGAAAGTATGCAGCGAGATGGCTGCCATACCGTGAACCGGGGAATACCCTATAACAACAAACATTCGATCATATTTCGCATATGAAACGTGCACCGCTGGTATCAATGATTAATTGAGTGGTTAGAGATGGTGGATGAATAGTCAGAGCTCGGTGCTTCAATTGATGATACCAGGCTTATGGAATATTTTATTTGTGAATGAAACGTATGTATTTTAAAGAGACAATTTCACGTAATGCATTCAGTGGGTACAGTCCGGTTGGCGGCTCGCTTAGAGATGCTCCTTCTCGCGCTCCCTTGCTCCTACACGGGGCTGGAGCTGGCCTTCACCAACGGAGCATACCCCACCGCACTCGGATTCACAAAGAAGTGAGGGCGAACTTCGAGATCGACCAAATAGCTGATGCCTGACCATTTTGCATTGAACTTGAGTGGCCCTGTCAGTGCGTCAGGTTCTTTGTCTGGTTTTGTAGGTTTTCTCACAACTTCTGTCTCATTTAGGCTGAGTAAACGCAATTTCACTTCTTCTGATAGTGTAATCGTGTCTGGTTTTCTAAGGTTTCTCACAACTTTTTTTTAGATTCACAATCAACACGAACACAATGATCGCGTACCATTCCATATTCGCGGGGCTGGGAGAGTTGTTTGGTGAGTGACTGTAATTCTAAAAGAAGGCTTACATGACAAACCTCTCTGAGAGCGTACTTGCCTTTCTCTTACTTGTGAAACATTGAAGTGACAGAAGCAACAACGTTGTTGCGAATCATTGATTTCCATTACATTTCAGGCGGTGGCCTTTTCGCATTGTTTGGTGAGCGCATCACGAAGAAGTTCGGCATGTACTCTATGGTAATCATAGGAATGGTTGTTTGTGAGTTTATGAGTATTATTGAATCATACAATTCATTACATTTTAGCTATCATTGGATTCGCGATCTGTTACATCAATCTGCCTCCGAATGCGAGTTTCGAACACACAACTGCACAGGGATACATTGCGCCGAAGTAGGGGAGAGAGAGAGAGAGAGAGAGAGAGTGGGGGAAGAAAGCGAGGGAGAGTAGGAAAGAGGGGGAAGGAGTGAGAGTTGGAGAGAGGGACAGAGGGACAGAGGGACAGAGGGAGAGAGGGAGAGAGGGAGAGAGGGAGAGAGATACTTTCAGCATTCCCCTCGCTCTCGTTGTTTCTTTCATCCTGGGCTTTGGCAACTGTGCGGTGAATACTCAGATCGTCTCCCTCATTTCCATGTACTACAAGGAGGAAAAGAGCAAGTGCTTCGCTCTCAACAAGTTCTACCATGTGAGATATCGATTTATTAATTACCTACTTATAACTTGTTTAAGGCATTATTCACATGCATTCCGATGTTTTACAGCAGTCTGCTAGGGTTGAACTATCAGGTATGGATATTAAATAGTTCAATTAATTAGGGGCGGCGCGCAGCGGCGCCCGTTTGTTTTGAGCTGTGACGCGCGCAACACGCCACTCCCAAGGCACACACGATTTCTCTATTCTAATACAATATACTTAATTAGTGTGCGTTATTTGTTAGAATATCACTTTGTAAGACCTATGAGTATGATTCGTGAAACCAATATCGGTTGCGGCATCCAAAAACCGCCCTCTCTTGCTCTCTCCCGCTTTGCCACTAAACGTGTTTACGACGGCGGCGGCGACGACGGTGTGCATCACGTAAGCTCCGCCCACTGCACTTTGCGCTCATTGGTCGCTCGGCTCTCTTGCGTGCGCACTCTGATTGGCTGAGCGCATGCCCCGCCCTTCGTTCACCCACTCTCGTGTCGGCTCGCCGTCCAGGCCACCGCCCCAGTTTTGGCGCGAAAACTGTGGGGGGAGGGGAGTGTGCGGAGCGGAGTGAGTGGGTAAGAGAGAGAGACGCGAAATAGCGCGTGTCAATGAGAGACTGGCATTGGCAGGCGCACGAGCGATTCGACAAAGCAGTGCGTTTCCATATTCAGGATACGTTTTCTAAAGTTTCGAATATGTATACATAACATGTTCGGCACATCAACCTGAAAAACAATTTCTTCGAAATTTGAGAAAAGGACATCCATTCTCTTTCGAAAAGTACACGAGTAAAGAGGAGTGGTTTGTTTTGATCTAATTCAACAAAAGCACATGCATAAAATCTCTTCGCAGCTGACTAAAATTTCAAAACAAACCTGCTCTTTCTGATCGATGAAAAATATAGTATGCACTATAATCGTGTCATACATTTTGTTGCAAGTTACTTGTTGGGATTAACAGTATCCTGAATACCTGAACTCAACATGCTAACAAGAAAACAATTAGAGTTTTTAAACATCGTTCGAAAGAGCAGGTTTGTTTTGAAATTTTAGTCAGCTGCGAAGAGATTTTATGCATGTGCTTTTGTTGAATTAGATCAAAACAAACCACTCCTCTTTACTCGTGTACTTTTCGAAAGAGAATGAAACATTATCTTTTAGATCTACATTCTCACTGTCACTATTCTCATTTCCACGGTAGCCTTCACTTACCTCGAACGGCGAAACCAAAAGAACACGAAAGTGGTGTGATGGAAATAAAGTTTTTTTTGAGATGTTGTGTTGATTGTGTTGACATCTCCCTGATTTCGTCATTCTCCCGTCGCACTGCCCCAGTGATGGCTGATTCGCCAGCGACCGATGCGGCCACGCCTACCGGAGCAAAGCCCACTGCGGCCACGCCCACCGTAGCCACGCCCATTTCCACTACCTCACAGGTACTAATAAAACATGTTTTATAGGAACACGATACAGGCCACGCCCACCGCGGCCACGCCCTCTGCGCCGAGGGACGACCCTGCCTCTCGCACTCTGGCCGCGCTCCGGGACTGTGTGTGCAACGAGAAGTGGCTGTGCGGGAGACTGGTCGCCCGACTCGCGCCCTTCACGCAGAGGGACAGGGATACGGTACGTACCGTAATCATAAGTTGTACTGTACCTACCGTATCCGCAGACCGCCGCACTAGTCGCCCTGTTCGTGGTGATCTGGTGTGTGACTCCCGCGGGTCGATTCCTCGCCAATTCCCTCCTCATCTTCTATCCACTCGTCATCCTCGCCAAGTACCCAGATGAGCTGCCCGAAGATATGACAAAGCTCGGAATATACGCGTAAGTACGGTAGTTTTGATGGGGATACTGTAACTAAGACTAGGATACTATACTTTGAATAGCTGGGACACTGTATCCGATTTCAGCTTGCTCTTCGCGATAACGACGTACAACGACACGAACATCGACGACGTGCCGGGATACTATGTGTACAAGGTCAGGGGGCGGGGCATGACGGGGCGGAGCTTCATTTCAACTTCAGGTTGTGCTGCACTGTCTCATCTTCCTGCAGCCCTACGACAACGTGCAGACGTGAGTGCGAACAGTAACAGTTTTTAGCTATGTACAGTAACCTACTACAGTAACCCAGTCGTTTACTACAGTAATCCGGTTTCAGTGACGCCTCGTTCATCTCTCCCACAGTCTCGCCGTCGGCCCGCTCTCCACTCTCTCCGGGAACTAAGTGAAGAGACTACTCAATGTGTTGTGTTTTTTTTTCGAAATAAAAAATGAAAATATGTACCTGTCGAGTGACTGTGAGAGTGAGTCGAGTTCATCCCATGATGAGGAAAAAAAGATGAACAGAGATTTGGGATTTTTTGTTACATCAAACAGCGTGTGTGGAGGACGGCGTCGGTTGCATTGCTTCGGTTGACTCGCATGCTAATCAGGCCAAGTCGCTGCCGTCAAGATGCTAATTCTCCAAGACATGCGTATGCGTTGTTGTGCAGAAACTCGGTAATCATGAAAATAAGGCGACTACAATCCCGAGGTGGATTGCCACACCACAACGGCTGGGTGCTTTTTGCAGGATTGGTTAATTCCTAAGCGGTTTGAACCAGCGACCGTTAGGTTTAGAGACGAACGCTCTATCCACCGAGCCGCGCCCCCGGCAATGTTCAAGATACATTTCAAGGTCGCATTCTTTAGCGCCACTCTGGGAGTGGGTCGGTCAGGAATTTCTGTCAGAGAACGTTTCTTGGATTCAATCAACAATTTTGAATAGAATCTGTAAAAAGATTTATCGTTATGAAAAGATTTATATAATAATGATCAAGTGTATCGAGTCAGCTATGCAATGTGTGTGCGAGTATGTTGGGCTTGTCTGGTCGGCAGGGTGTGGGTCTAAGGGGTGATGAGAAGAGCGCGAGTATCGCCCTCACTCGAAACTGCCAACAACACCTGACGAGATGTGAGAGAGTTAGAGAGAGAGAGAGAGAGAGAAAGCAGTCGTGATGAATACTCACGTTCTTGTAGCATGTGAGCTGGTGATAGGGTCCTTTACGGAGAGATGGCAGCGCTTGCCACGAACCATCTACATACATCTGACGAGGGAGGTGTTATAGGTTAACGTGTTCATTCGGGAATGTTCACCTCTCATGTCAGGTGATAACGATTGACTATAACATTTATCTGCATAGATAGATACAGGATAAAAGGTTACGCCACACACACGCGTTTGTCCGCCACACGCGTCCGCCACACCTATCACACTCTTCTCTCGCCCTTCGGGCTCGCCTCTCTTGCTCGGTCTCTGACCCCGCCTCCTGCGCACTCACTCGCGCATTACACATCAGCTACACATATACATGACAAGGTCCTCCACTCGGATTTACAATCTGAAGGCATCATTCGAAAGCTCTTGATCTCCTTGACAACATATCAAAAATTCAGCTGCCCTCGTGTCCATTAAAGTACCGTAATCTTCGTTTGAAGTTGAGACCAGATTACTGTGTTTTGTAATACGTATGTTGCACTATTCCTTCCGGAGTGAGTCCCTAATAGTTATAGAAGACTATAGCTTTCATAAAAACTTTGAAATATGAGATTTCATCGATTTAGAGCCGAGTTATGGTCAAAAACGTCAATGACTGCTTCCAGCGAGTGTCCGAACTTTGAAATTTTTGACTGTTACGTTCTATGTAAAGTATGCCCAAACCGAAACGAGGGCAGCTGATTTTTCGATTTGTTAAACAGTAGGTCAAGAGCTTTTAAATTCTACCTAATGAAGTAAATCCCAGTGGAGGACCTATAACACCTCCTTCGTGAAATATATCTCTCTCTCTCCTTCTCTCTCCCCCCCCCCTCTCTCTCTCTCTCAATCTCTCTCTCTAACATACGTCGAGATTGCACTTCCATCCGTTGCTGTAGACGCTTCCTCCGCCGGTAGCAACCAGCAACGGCCCACAGCCAGTCACACCGCACGACTGCTCTCTAGCCTGTGCACATTCTCTCTCTCCTTTTCCTTTCGCTCTCTCTCCCTCTCCCTCCCTCCCTCCCCCTCTCTATCTCCCTCCACTCCCCCCTCTCTCTCTTCCTCCCTCCCTCCCCCTCTCTCTACCTCGGGAAGAGCGGGTCCGTTGGTCCACTGGCGAGTTTCCGGGTGGAACACCCTCACATGTTCGAACCCTGCTCCCACAGCGGCGAGTCGTCCGTTCCACTCCAGCAACTCCATATATGACCCGTCGTCTCCGTGTTCCTGCGGACGCGCCCGGCCCAGCAGACGCCAACCCGCGTCTACAATCTCTTATTCTCTGACCCTGACGAGAAGAGGCCTCATTAATCTCACACGGGCAGCCCACGCACTTGTGGTGGTACAGCAATAGTGCAGCCACTTCAAACTATCGACGAGAGGCACAGAAAAACGTCGTGGTCTTCCAATCAATTCATCACTGTTCCAGAATCGCTATATCCAGATCCAGACTATCCAGCAACTGGCCTTCTTACACCAATCAACTACAGGGATGGTTGCATCGAGGCTGCTCATGTCTATACTACACACATGTACAGTGGGCAGAACAGTTGCCGCCAGTAGAGAGCGCAGATTGAACAGAGGGCGAGGCGGCAAATATCGATAGACATGCGAGAGCACGCGAATAAATTCACATTCAAACTTTCGCGCGCGCGCAATTTTGAAATGCGGGACGGCCGAGCGGAGTGGTGGCGGAACTAAATGGACGCTGGACTGTATACCCCACTCGCCTGGCTGTTTCGTGTCGAACTCGTGCAGGTATCCGCCAATGTTCATCACGTACAACCTCTCTCCCACACACGCAGACGTATGGAAGCGCCTAGAATACAAGCAGATCGCAGCGTTCATCCGGAATCGCGATATAGTGTGATAGCGGGTCGGAATGCCTGTGTTCATAGGTTAGGTGGGAGTGACCGAAATCGAATGAACTGCTTGAAACGGTATTCTTCCTGGTAATTAGAGAAGAGACGACGCGAAACGCACATGTCCCTCGGTCCGGCGTCCCATTCAACGTCCGAATCCACGTGTACTTCACTCCACAGACGGGTCGAGTCGTCGTACGATTGCACCACGATCCTGGAACATCCGGATAGAGAAGAGGACAAGGACGAGATAACAATTCTCCGGATGAATATATGATTCTCTGACGAGAGAGGAAGAGGCGAGGGTGGGAGAGGGAGGGAGGGAGGGATGCAGAGAGAGAGAGAGAGAGAGAGAGAGAGAGAGAGAGAGAGAGAGAGAGGATAGAGAGAGGGGGGAGGGACTGGGAGAGAGAGAGAGAGAGAGAGAGAACTGACTCGTTGTCGGTGCCGACCGCCGCGTAGAGTCGACCCTGCACATTGTACACACTCCAGTTGTCTTCCATCCACTTCCACTGCGGCACTCGCATGCGACGCCACTCGCCTAGAAGGGGAGGCGGGGGTGAGTGGGCGGGGCTTGGCGCACCGGGCTCAGTGAGGTGGAGAGTGTAGATGGTGTCACTGCTGCAGCTCACATACGCCACATCATCGCGGATCACCAGGTTGCCGGGGTGCTTCCTGGTGGCCTACGGTAAAGAGAAAGAGGGGGGAGAGGGGGAGAGAGAGGAGAGAAGGAGAGAGAGATGGCACCCGGGCATCTTGGGCCCATAGCTCCACTCTCGCGAGTTGACTGTCCAGAAGAGGGTAGGCGGTGGCAGGGCAGCACACAGTGCCGAGCCGATCACATCCTCAATCAATTGCATAATCATAACTGCGTTTCTCACACCAAATCTCTTATAGTAATCTGTCACATGAATGCAACGGTTTAAACGGAATGATTGATCTCACCCTGAGTGTGTGGGTATAGAGAGCGAGGGAGGGCGGGTCGGAGAGAATGAGAGGCTGTTCCCCAACCACATCCGTCAGAAAGAGGACGTCGAGAGAGGAGAGATCGAGGAGGCGGAGTAGACTGAAGCGGAGATGAGAGAGAGAGAAAAGGAGGGAGAGAGAGAGGGAGGGAGGGAGAGGGAGGGAGAGAGGGAGAGACGTACCCGTAGAGCTCTCGCTTCCTTCCGGAATCGTGGAGCACCCAATCGATGACGAGATCGTAGCTCAACTCCCGCTCCCCACCGCCTTTACAGTTGAAGGAATGAAGGAATGAAGGAATGAAGGAATGAAGGAATGAAGGAATGAAGGAATGAAGGAATGAAGGAATGAAGGAATGAAGGAATGAAGGAATGAAGGAATGAAGGAATGAAGGAATGAAGGAATGAAGGAATGAAGGAATGAAGGAATGAAGGAATGAAGGAATGAAGGAATGAAGGAATGAAGGAATGAAGGAATGAAGGAATGAAGGAATGAAGGAATGAAGGAATGAAGGAATGAAGGAATGAAGGAATGAAGGAATGAAGGAATGAAGGAATGAAGGAATGAAGGAATGAAGGAATGAAGGAATGAAGGAATGAAGGTATGAAGGAATGAAGGAATGAAGGAATGAAGGAATGAAGGAATGAAGGAATGAAGGAATGAAGGATAGAAGGAATGAAGGAAAGAAGGAATGAGGAATGAAGGAATGAAGGAATGAAGGAATGAAGGAATGAAGGAATGAAGGAATGAAGGAATGTAGGAATGAAGGAATGAAGGAATGAAGGAATGAAGGAATGAAGGAATGAAGAAATGAATGAATGAAGGAATGAAGGAATGAAGAAATGAAGGAATGAAGGAATGAAGGAATGAAGGAATGAAGGAATGAAGGAATGAAGGAATGAAGGAATGAAGGAATGAAGGAATGAAGGAATGAAGGAATGAAGGAATGAAGGAATGAAGGATAGAAGGAATGAAGGATAGAAGGAATGAAGGAACGAAGGAATGAAGGAATGAAGGAATGAAGGAATGAAGGAATGAAGGAATGAAGGAATGAAGGAATGAAGGAATGAAGGCATGAAGGCATGAAGGAATGAAGGAATGAAGAAATGAAGGAATGAAGGCATGAAGGCATGAAGGAATGAAGAAATGAAGGAATGAAGAAATGAAGGAATGAAGGAATGAAGGAATGAAGGAATGAAGAAATGAAGGAATGAAGGAAGACATACTCACCAGTCAGGATCCGAGCTACGTCATTCTTGCAGAGAGAGCGAAGGATTTCAAGGGATTCGATCAGAACACTACGGAAAAATGCAATCCCTCTCTCTCCCCCCTCCTCCTCCTCCTCCTCTCTCTCTCTCTCTCTCTCTCTCTCTCTCTCTCTCTCTCTCTATCCTTCTCTCCTATTTCCTTCTCTTCCTCTTCCTCTCCCTCTTCCGCTCCCTCTCTCTTCCTCTCTCTCTCCCCCTCTCTCCCTCTCCCTCCCTTTTCCTCTCTCTCTCTCTCTCTCTCTCTCTCTCTCTCTCTCTCTCTCTCTTTCACCCGACAGCAGCGTCTAGGAGTGGGATGGAGTGAGTGTGGATGGCGAGGCGACTCATCTCGACGCAGTTGTCAGGACGGAGGGAAGATATGAGGAGTCTGAAGAGGGGGTGGACAGTGATTGGTAATGTGGTAAGACTAGTAATAAGGAAACGACACCGGACACCAGACACCACGACACCATGGTGTCGACACCAGAGGGTCGTGGTGTGTGTTGTCTGGTTGCATGGTGACTGGTGTGTTTTTCTATCTGCCTGGAAGTTACTCGCCCACCTCTCACAGTAAACCTTCACAGTGTCCAACTGCATAGAGTGAGCTGCAGAGAGGAGACGGGCCGACAGAGACGGAGCTACAACCTCTCTCTCTCTCTTTCTCTCTCTCTCTCTCTCTCTCTCTCTCTCTCTCTCCTTCGGCTCACCGGCTCACCGATAAAGGTGTAGTCCGAAGAGTAGATGCATCTGAGCAAAGTCTCTATGACGTCTTCGTCGTAAGGCTGAAAACACAGACTACAGTTACCGAGGGAGTACAGTACCCACCAGCGTGATTCGCTTCACATTTGTGTCTTCCAGAAGACGCGCGAAGTACTCGCTGTGAGACGCGAGAATCACCCGGTCGCATGGGAACTGAGATTACGGTGTGTACAGTACCCTGCCGGAGATTACGGTATGTACAGTACCCTGCCGGCAGCACTGGCACTCACTCGAGTGGGCGTGGTTGCGGGGGCGGAGCCGGCGGGGATCACGTCACAGTCTCTGAATCGCGCCGAACTAAAACAAGCATGCTCACCGATTGACAAACTGTTAGTCACCTTCTGAACGCTTGGATGTTTGTTCGAAACTCTTCGTCCGCCATGTCAGCCAACCAATCGAGAGAAGAGGGCGGGCCGAAATGAACGCATCTTTCGTAGTTTGCGATTCAAGTAGTGGCCAGTCTCTCTAAACGACTTCGAGTTGCCTTCAAACTACTCCCGATATGCCTTGCGATACGGCTTCTGATTTGTTTTCGAATAACTTCAAATAATTCCAAACGACTTCGAATTATGTACTTGCGATAGTCTTGCATCTGCCTTCGGGTTATTACGGATCATTGCGGATACGTTTTCGAAGAGAAGCGTCTTTAAGAAACAAGAAATTCCAAAATAAAAAAGTTTTCTAAATAACTTTTGGTATTCTATGAAAAATTTTATCGCACAAAACACGAATGCAAAACATGAGATATATGATGTAAGGTCAGTACATGGTTCCGCGTATTAGCATACAAGTATCGAGTGTTCTTGGATATGTCGCAATCGCAATAGCAGCATCGCTTGATCGCTTGTTCACTCCAGACGAAGAGTCTTCGTCACTCCGTCCCCATATACTGTGTACAGCACCTGATTTACAAATGTTACAATTGAACACTTGACTTTGCTACATTAATATTAATTACATTATTAATAGTAAACTGACGTCATCCAGAGTGGCGAGGTGACAGTCTCCGGGGCGAGAGAGAGGGGGGAGTGGGTGCCAGGTGCCGTTCAGAAGGTACTAGAAGAAGAGAAGTGAGTGAGAGAGAGAAAGAGAGGGAGAGAGAGAGAGAGAGAGAGAGAGAGAGAGAGAGAGAGAGAGAGAGAGAAGTTCACCTCGTTCTTATCCAGTTTACCGTCCGACCAGTGACAGCCACCGGCCACAACGAGGGCCTTTCTCCACGCACAAGCTCCCCCACACTCCCTCTCCTCATCCTAGAAAGGTAAAGGCGAGACTTTCGTTAGAAAATCGCTGGGCTTATGTCTTCCTTCGACCCCTCCGCAGAGTACTAACTCTCTTGAGTCGGAGGCAAGCTTTACCTTTACCTTCATCCTTTATTTTATAGGTACATTATACGAGACAAAAGAGGTCTCTCAATTTCATATCATCCACCTTCCAACTCCAACTACCTCGTCTTTGTTTCCTCCGGCCACGGACCACTCGCCATTGAGAGAGTCCAGAACACGCACCTGGGAGGGGAATAATAGGGGGAAGGAGAGAGAGAGGGGGAGGGAGAGAGGGGAGGGGAGGGGGACAAGGGAAAGGGAAAGGGAACTGACGAGAGGTTTGTCTCCACCAATGGCGCACAGCCGGGAGTCGACTTCGACCAGAACTGCCTCCAGGGGGTACTCCTCAAATGGACTCGGGCACAGAAGAGACCAGCCCGCGTCTGTCATATCTCTCTCCCTCTATTTATCTTTCTTTCTCTCTCAATCTTTCTATATTTCTTCTCCCTCCTTCGCTCTCCCCCTTCTTTTTTTCTTTTTTTCTCTCTCTCCCTCTTTCTCTCTCGTACCGGGGTGGTTGACGTCGAGTTGGTAGATGCATCCCTTCCTCTCCACGAGCAGCTTGGAGTGAAACCGACCGGTCAGCGAGAAGTACCTGCGAACAAGATTACTGTCAAAGAGTGGGGAAGAGAGAGGGAGAGGGGGTAGAGAGAGAAAGAGAGAAAGAAAGAGAGGGAGAGAGTGGGAGAGGGAGGTAGAGAGAGGGACAGAGAGAGGGAGAGGGGGAGAGAGAAAAAGACAGTGGAAATGTCGCACTCACGACTCCTCATCGCTATCATACTTGTCCTTGCGCACCTCCTTCCAAGTCTCCGCGTCGGCATCGAACTCGTGAACATGCACACTGCAATATCCAAATCATCTCTCTCTCTCTCTCTCTCTCTCTCTCTCTCTCTCTCTCCCTCTCTCTCTGCTTACGTGAACTCGTCCTTGGCGATGGAGTACATCTTTCCGTCGATGTGATGCAGCCAGTATCCCGTGTCCATCATATCCAGAGGTCCCTCGATCAGTCGCCACTTGCCTAAAGGGATTGGTGGGGGAAGTGCTCAGGGTGACGTACCCTCGCACGGCTGAAGCGCCCAGATCTTGTAGTGACAGCCAGCGTAGACGACCCCCCTTCCACTGTCCACAGTCAGGTTCGAGGTGAAGCGGCTGGATGATACAACTGATGAGAGAGAGAGAGAGAGAGGGGGGGGAGAGCGTACGAGGGAAGTCGCGGTGCGTCGGTCCACTCTCCGACGGTCACCGGCCAAGCATGCGGCGCGGCGCGGACACGAGAGCATACAGGAGCCGTCTGCAACAACCATCAATCCATTACACATGCAATGCACGCACCTCGAGTTCCCTGCTGTAAGAGAGTGGCACACACGACTCGTGAAAGACAATCGACGAGAGAAACTCGCGAGACAGACACGACCAGCGCACCAGTGAGAGGGCACTGTGAAGGCGGAAAGTGAAGAGAGAGAGAGAGAGAGAGAGAGAGATAGAGAGAGAGGGGGGAGAGAGAGAGGGAGGGAGAAAGAGAGAGACAGGAAGAGAGAGACCCTACCTCTTCTTGTCCTCATCACTCCTCGTCTCGGCCCGCAGCCAGGCCACCACGCACCTGTACACCCATTCCTCGCAGCAACGAAGACGAGCGTTTGAAAGGTTCACATTGGAAGCTAATCAGCTATTGATAAGCTAATCGATAAGCTGTACTACATGTGTAGAGTACCTGTGAGGATCGCCGTCAGATCTCGCAGCGAGAGAGCGCCGAGAGAGGCACACTCGCTCACACACCTGCTCGGCAATCGATCGATAATCAATCGATACCCACCTGATATGTGTGACAGCAGCGGCGACAGCGAATTGGCGAAGGAGGGTGCATGTGTATCGGGATGCGAAGGGGAGGAGAGAGAGACAGAAGTCGGGGGTGGCATAGCCAATGAGAGATGAGATCAGCCACCTGAAATGCATATGTATCCTACACACTCTCTCTCCCTCTCTCTCTCTCTCTCTCTCTCTCTCTCTCTCTCTATCTCTCTCTCTCTCTACCTCTGACACTCCTCCTTCAACCGCAGCAGTCCAACAAAGTCGGCAGCAACGACGAGACGCGTCACCAGATCAGCATCTGGACACAGACTACGGTAGCTACACCCCCCCCCCCCAACACTCACCGAGGTTTACGGTGCGCGTGTAGCAGTAGTGGATGAGTGTCTCGACGACGTCAGCATCAAAGTGCTGAACGGAGAGGGTACTGTACCCCATCTACAGTACACCCACCAGCACGATTCTGCTGCGGGCGTGTTCTGTGTAGGAGGGAGTGAGGGCGGCGGAAAAGAAGAAACAGGCAGAGGCGAGGACAAGGCGGTGGCAGAGGAACTGACAGGATGTGATATATCGGACAGACACTCAGACACAGACAGACACACTCACAGTCACAGTGGCCGTCGCTCCCACCGCCACCACCTCCACATCGCAGAACGAGCCGGTCCTGAACGGAATGAGGTATACGGTAGATGTTAGTACCAGGTTTACGGTAGATAGTAGTACCTGCGAATAGCATCCAAGCCGACAGCGAGTTTGGAAAGGACCATGTGGGGAGGAAGAGGAAGAAAGGTAGCGTCACCCCACCGCTTCCCACTGGAGTACACGCCACAATGACACTATGACAGTTTGAAACACATGCAAATCACGAATGAGAACATTGCTAAAAAAAAGTTGAGTGATTATTAGACAGCGCAAGCAACTCCGCTCTCATCAGTAAATAGAGCAATCGTCTCTCAATCTCACGGTCGCTGGTTCTATCCCACTCGTAGTCAACCATTCTTGCGAAATTGTCCCAGCCACTAGCATTGTGGCAATCACTCTTTTGGCAACCAGATGGCTTCACAACACCATCTACGGACTCATGAACGGAAGTCCATCCAACCCAACCTTCCTCTGCTGACGTCGTAGTAATTGCAAGAACAGCAAGAACCCGATGTTCTCGCCTAGAAGAACCCCGGATTCAACCAGCTAACCAAAACCATTTTATTAGTTGAGAAACAGTGATTATTGACACTTGGGCCCGTGCTTACCGCTTCATAGGTCTCATCGATGACCCTATATCAGAGTGCAACATGCAAAATCCTTTTCCTCACAACCTTTCCATTTTAGTTTTTGCCAAAAACTTTGAACTAAATTTTTTTCCCTGAAATCCTGAAAATCAGTTCGATTTTGATGTTGCAAAGGTATTTCACTCAGAAGGATGAGGATTTCATCAACTCGGCACATTACATATCTCTCATATAATTCTAGGTAATTTCAGGGCGGTCTTCCCTCTCTTCTTTCCTAAACCGGGTCACTCTCCGCTGAATTTGAATATCTTCTCTCATTCATTTCCGCCTCGCTGTCTGCGCTCTCTCGCTCTCGCGCCACAGGTGCGACAAGGTCACTCGTTATGCAAGGTGGGCCCATGCGACTATCGATTCACCTGTTTCACTTTGTTTACTTGTTTACTTGTTCACCCGTGTCACTTTCACTCTCATTATTCCCACGGTTGTCAGTAGCAACCTGCTAATCCATTTGTTGACGCATCGATCCGGAGAATGCGTACAATGGGTAATTATGCAGATTCTCGCGCGCGAACGCACTCTCTCACCTGTTGTATCGATCCGCCAGTCGGCTGGCACTTCAATCAATAAGTGGCCATTGATCGATTTGTCCTCTCTCAGGTGTGGAACGAATGAACAATCGCGTGAATTCCGGTTTTTCTCACTTCACTTTCTGACCGCCGGAGAAACACGTGTGTTCTGAAAGTGGCGTTACTTGTACTTACTCTCATATATTTTGTATAACTGTAGCGTGTTATGAATGGTAAATCATGTTCTCTCTCTATGCAATGTCATAATAGGATTGCATTCAATGGGTTGGGATTTGCACGTGGTTATTGTGGTATTATGGATTATGGTCCTCTCTCCTCTCTCCTCTCTCCTCTCTCTCTCTCTCTCTCTCTCTCTCTCTCTCTCCCTCTCTCCCTCCACCCCCGCACTATATTGTCATGGCAATGTTGCAATTCGTACGTTCACCCCCACAGATTCCCACACCCTAAACTCAAATCGATCCCGTTTACCAGTTGTTTGCTCGTTCCAATTCCGTTGGTGCATCATTTTTCGTCCACCATTCAACGTGCCATTATATTCGGGTCGCTCATGTTTTCACAACCACCCCCCCCCTGTGTTCTCGCGGACACTGTTGTTTGTGGCTGATAGATTCCATTCAGAATATGAAAATGGAGCCCTCTAAACTCTCGCTGCAAATACCCGCCCTTGTATTGATGATATTGGGGTTCATCACCATGTGGACAGCCCTTGCGACTCCCAGCTGGCAGGTACTTACTTATTTTACTTTGTAACTTTGTATAATGTTGTAATTTATGTGAACTTCACAAACTCGCGATTTTCAGACAGTATACGCGCGCGAGCTGCGTCAGTGGGTGCAGAGTGGGCTGTGGCTCAACTGTCAGACAAGGTGAGGAAGATATTGATTGATTGATTTTCACGTTTCGTGTAGCAAGCTGACGCCGATTACTTGTGAAATTCATTATCGTTTTTACACGGTGTGTGAAACGTGAGAACATGTACGAGAAGAAACATTAGGAAAACAACTGAGAGAGAAGAGAGGAAAAAGAGAGGGGGAAGGGAGAGAGGAAGAGAAAGAGAGAGATAGAGAGATTCTCTTCTGAAAAGTACAAGCGTAAAGTAGCTCTGTTTGGGTTCATCTCAATTCAACAAAAGCACATGCATAAAACTATTATTTCTACACTAAACAATAAACACAAACCTGCTCTCTCAAACGATATGTAGAAACGTATACTTTATCGATAATTTATTAATAGGGGCTACATAATATATTTTCGTATTTCTTATGGAAGCTTTGTGAAAATCAATAAACAGCTATAGAACAATCGTTAAGTTTACAATGATGTTTTCAATATTTTTGAATGTATGCAAACACAAGAGCTTTTTCATATATGACTCATTTGATAAACGGGTTAATAGATATAGAATGTGAGTGATAGAATGTGTGTGTGCAATAGTATATTCATATTGGCATTTGATTGTCAATGGATTTGTGATCGTTTTGAGAGAGCAGGTTTGTGTTTATTGTTTAGTGTAGAAATAATAGTTTTATGCATGTGCTTTTGTTGAATTGAGATGAACCCAAACAGAGCTACTTTACGCTTGTACTTTTCAGAAGAGAATGAATGTCCTTTTGTTGAATTTCGAAGAAATTTTCTTCTTTTTTGATGTATTTTAAACAACAAAGATAACAACAACAAAACAACGCGCGTGAACGATACGACGCAAATCACAAACAGTGGGCACATTATCGCGCTCTCCCGCACACATTCCGCATCACGAACCAATGAGCGCGCGGGGGCGGGGCTAGTGAGCGGGCCTTTCAGCGAATCAGCGAACAGCTGCACAACTGACAGACGTGCAGACCTAACCAGCGAACATACTTTTGGATATAAAACTATTGTTTCATGTTTTATTTTTGTTTATAGTTGTTCAACGGACGATTTAGAAACAAGATCTTGATATAACTCTGAAACAATTATTATTTTAATGATTTACAAGCGATTTTGGCGGCCCTCCGGGCCGAGCGTTTCTGCGCGCCGCTGGATAGGACCCAAACGATCGGCGCTTCGCGCCGATCCTAATAGAGAGAAAGAGAGAGAGAGAAAGAGAGAGAGAGAGAAGAGAGCAGAGCTCCTCGTTTCCAGACCCTCTGGCATGTACACATGCACATACACGTTCTCGGATAGCGATTTCGACTTCTACACCTCGGCGGAAGTCGTCAACTATCGAACGCCGGCGTTCTATCGTGAGTCTTCTGACTTCTCTCTCTCTCCCTCTCTCACTCTCTCTCTCTCTCCCTCTCTTTCCCTCTCTCCCTCTCTCTCCCTCTCTCTCCCTCTCTTTTCCTCTCTCTCTCTCTCTCCCTCTCTCTCCCTCTCTTTCCTTCTCTCTCCTTCTCCCTCCCTCCCTCCCTCGCTCTCTTTCTCTCCCTCTCTCTCACCCCTTCCTTCCAGAATGGCAGCGCACCCTTCTCCACATCTTGCTGTGCGTGCAGTTCACTGCTTTCGTAGCTCTGGTGAGTGTTTGAGGGTATACTCCTTGCTGGCAACAGACCGTATCATAAAGTGGCTTGGTACATGATCGAGTATGTTCTTTCCTCATTTGCATGTGCATTTCTTACCTCCCAGTAGAACGTCTTTCATGTCAATTTTGTGCATGGAACTGTTCTGGTTGAATACTGCTTGATTGTCTGACCGTGTCATCTCCTCCAGGTGTGTTTCTGCGTGTCCAACTCCCCCGCGGGCGAGCGATGCGCCGTCGGCGGATTCGTAGTCGCGGCAGCCATATCCGGCCAGTTTCTTTTTTTGTTTATTTGTTGTTGTTTATTATTTACTATCAACTGATACACTTATATGGTCGAAATAGAGAAGGTTAATTTCAGCAAAATGAATAGTTAACTTTAGCGTTCGTCTCCCTCGCGTGTATGCTGGCCTTTGCCGTCTTCTCACATATGGTCGAGTATCGGTTCTATCACGTCTCCGTCAGTGGGATATATGAGGTAAGGGAGAGAGGGAGGGAGGGCGGAGAAGGAGAGAGAGAGAGAGAGAGAGAGAGAGAGAGAGAGGTAGAGAGAGAGTTCACCTCTCAGAAACACCGCGGCTACTCGTTCTACCTCGGCTTGACTGCCGGCCTCCTTTATCTCCTCTCACTCTGCTTCGCCGTCGTCTATGCGTTCAAGGTACTAATTTATATTCTATTTATAAAGTGTTTTGGGTTTTCTTGTCGTCAAGGCGCGTCTATTAGTTTAATTTCGCGTCCTCACATTTAGGAGGAAAGTGAAGCGTATGCAGAATAAATCCAAGTTATCAACTAGATGAAGCGCTAATTAATAGTATTTCAATGAAACAGTTTTTCTGAATAGTGTGAAACGTATGTACACGCCACGTATTACAGGTGTTTACGAAGGACCGTTTTGCCAACGCCGGAAGTCTGGGGACCATCAATGCGTACAGGGTGAGTAATATATTTTATAAATCATTACATACATGTGTATGAGAACTGACACGAAAATAGGAAAGGGTATAGTTGTAAGGTACTGATGTACTAAATCTGCCAACTTAATTTATCTAAAGTCCCATTCAGCCTCCGGAAGACTTCTTCGCGCCTCCGGGCAGGGATTCGCGACAAATGAACTATCGCTATAGCGAGGACAGCTTCGCTATGCGGGACCTCCCTGACGTTCCACACAAGTATAGGAGATAGTCCTTTTCTTTCTTCCTCTCTCTCTCCCTCTCTCTCTTTCTTTTTCTCTACTTCTGTAGCTCGCCTACAGTATCCCAACAAACTGACCGACCGACCTCAGAAACCTTGTAATATTTCGTAATAAGCGTTTCACACGGGGCTTCATCGCATTTTTTACTCTTTCACCTTTTTGCCTGCTCATCAGATTTGTGTTTCGAGATTATATTTGTACATAACGGTGCTTGCATAAATTTTGTTTACCTTTACCTGTTTGTAAATGTTTTGAAGCAATCTATTCGTTTTAACGATACTCATACCTTGATTTCTTCTGATTTCCGTTTGAAACTGGTTGTCTGACGGTCTGACCTCTGTCGGCTAATAAAGACTACACACTTTCCGCAGCCGCCGATTTTATCGCATTCTTGAAACGTGTTGATTCAACTCGCTGCGATCGATCGACGCTGCCGAACCCTCTTTATGGTCTCTATTTTTCTCAGCGGGTGGCACTACTGATCTACCGGTGAGATCAACTGGTAGATCAGATAGTGAAAAGAGAGAGAGAGAGAGAGAGAGAGAGAGAGAGAGAGAGAGAGGATGGGCGGTGATCGCGCAACGTGATATCCATCGATCTCGACAGGGTCACGCGAGGTTCGTAGGTGTTAGTATAATCCAAATCCTCTTGTTGGTGACAGACTATCTCACCTTTTTTCCCCTTTCTCTACCCTCTCTCTCTCTCTCCTACTCTCTTCCTCTCTCCCTCTCTCTATCCAATTAGATGACGTCACGTGTGTCACTTTACCTCTCCTCACCTGAGAGTGACATTGACCGCGTTTCGATCGATTTGCATGCGCGCCGTACCTCAATGGATCAGTGAGAGCGAGTGAGAGTGAAAGGAGACCGTTTATCCTTTGGGATTTCGGATTTGGCTAAGACCCGTTGCGCCTTGCTATTATTATGCTATGCATTCCAGAATCGCGCACTTGATCATTGATTGTCCGCAAATCGCACTGTGTTTGATCACTATTACCAATGACGTCATCTTAATTAGCATATTGCAGGTATGGTGCTGGACTGGCCGACTCGGTTGGGCAAGGCGCGGCTGAGTGCACTGGCTATGGTGGCCATCTCCAACTTCCTCACATTCGTCGCTATCATCACACCCGCGTGGCAGGTTTCGTCTTTGTAACTGCTATTCTGTTCTCTCGTTGTATTTGTTTCCTCGATGACTCTTTACTGTTAGGTTTCGTTTATTGACTATTCATGTTGTCTCACACAAAGCAACTTGCAGTATTGGCCCAGTTCGGAATGTCTTATGTTCATCGAGTGAAACGTATGTGTGTTGGAAGTATGGAATTGTAACTGTTGTGATATTCTTATCGAATCTTAATTCTTGAATGGATGGTTACATTTCTATTGCCACAGTAGTACCAAGAGTCTGTATGTTCACTGCTTGAAACGTAACATATGTACTATTTTAGGTAGCAGAAGATCTGGATATGAATCGGTACCACCAGTCGGGGCTCTGGATGTATTGTCCAGGTAAGGAGGAGAGAGAGGGAGGGAGATAGAGAAAGAGAGATAGAGAGAGGGGAGAGAGAGAAAGAGAGAGGGAGGGAGGGAGAGAAGAGAGAGAGAGAGAGAGACAGAGAGAGAGAGAGAGTACTCTTTCCAGGCGCGAGTCAGTGCTGGTACATCTTCTCCGATAACCTCATCAACTACTATGAGAGGGTCAGTGTTTGTTTGTTTATTTATTTGTTTATTTGCTTGTTTGTTTACTTGTTTACATGGCAATGTTACAGGTTGACGTCTGCCGTTTTCTTCTCATTGGCGACTGCCGGAAAAAGCTGCTGAGAACGCCGTACTTCTTCGGTACGTTTTTATTTTCGCATCTCTCGCAACGCCTTTCAAACTTCCAAACATGGAAGATACACACCACAGCATTAGGGACTGACAGTTTTTGTACCATTCACATAAGATGTACGTAAGATGTACGAAACCTAAGACATGTACGAAACCTAAAACAACAAGATGTACGAAACCTAAAAATACATAAGATGTACGAAACCATTTTTAGGCTGGCACTACGCGGTCCTTATTCTCACCTCCCTCTCCCTCTCTGCTGGCACACTCGCCATTGCAACTGGGGTGGTGGGGTACTGGAAGGTGCGTCTCTCTCTCTCTCTCTCTCTCTCTCTCTCTTTCTCTCCCTCCCTCCCTCTCCTCTCCCTCACCCCCTATTTCAGCGCTCCAAGATCCGTCTCTCCACCATCCTCTTCGACGTGTTTTGCTTCATCGCGTGTGAGTACAGTAATCTACCGTATCCTCGCACTTACCGTAACCTACCGTACTCCAGTCCTCCTCCTCGGCATCGCTCTGGCAGTGTTCATGATCAACGCAGAGATGCTCGAGTCGCGATATCTCATAGGAGTCAAGAACACGTTCGAGGTACGGTATACTGCATGGAATTACTGTATGCTCAAATGTCGTGTTGCAGAAGGAATACGGCTACTCGTTCTTCCTTGCCTGTCTGTCGATGCTGCTGCTCATCTTCGCCTGTCTAGCAGCCATCATGTGGACCACGTTCGTGTTCTTCCAAGTGAGTAACTCTCTTTCCAAGTGGGTGTGAATAGAGAGGAGGAGTGGGATGACTCTTGCACGTTTCCTCCACTCTGGTCGGTGTGAGAGTAATCGTTTTCGATCTTCCCCGTTTGCAGCGTGTTCGCCTCGTTTCCCTAATCTACTCCACACAATGTTTACAGGGCGCTGGCCTGGACGACTCCGACTCCGTAGAGGAGAAGTATCGACAGGGCACGAGGATGGGCTACTACGCGGCCGAGAAGGTAGCACATATTCAATTATTGTCTACTATAAAGACGCACCTTCCAGGTGCCGCAGACGTCGACGCTGGACTCTCGTATCCAGTCGATTCCTCTGGACGACCGCTTCTCTCGCAGTGTCACGCCCATGTCCCTTCTGCCCCCGCAGTGGGGCCATGGGCAGTCTGCCAGCCATGCGCCCAGTGTCGCGCCCAGCGAGGCCGCGGAGAGGATGGGCACGTGGGTCGCTTATCATTGCTTTGATTTTCGTATAACTCGTGCCTCATTCAATTGTGAAAAGTATGTGTGGCCTATACACATATTGAGTGTCAGCGTGTCAGCCGTTAGCGGAATTAGCAGAACAATGTGCTGGGCGTAAATAAGGTTGAACGAAACCTACGTTTCAGGTACATTCCACCAGCGCACGCGAGGGACGGCTCGTTCACACCTACTACCAGACATTTCCTCAGCTACTGAAAGAAGTCTAATCCAAGAAACGGTACAAAGCTACAAGTACGCATTTTGTGACTCTTGCATTTCTCACCACTGCCTCCTTTCCTGGCACCAATGTTCCCTCAACGCCACAGTTTTACGTTGAATACTTAAACATTTTGAAAGAGAAGAATATTGATAATTGATCGCTAGAGTGTACATATATGATTATGATTTTGATTATAAAATGTTTATCACATATGTATGGTGTACATATAATGTTTGAGCGTTCGTTAGTTATACATTATGTACAATAGAACAGGGCAAAGGGGAAATGTGGAAGGAAATGTGCGTTACACGTATGGCGTTAGTACATTGCGTAGAAAATAATCAGAAAGACGAATGGTAAATCAATCAACCGAAATATGGTTGCTGGAAGAAGAACTGCTGCTGTGGTTGTTGCTGGAGGTACCTTTGATCGAATCCATACGGACTATTGTTATAGTAAGGGGGCGTGGCTTGAGTGGGCGGGGCGGGGCGCTCAGGGTCGGCGTTCGCCACCAACCCACCGTCCGCCTGGATGCCCTCGGGCAGAATCACCACCTAAATCACGTCACTCAATCGTAAATTCCAAAGTTTCGAATTTTCGCAAGCTAAACTATAACTATAATCACACCAAAACTATAATCACACCAAAACTATAATCACACAACCAAAACAAACTGCTAAGTTACCGAACACAAAATTTTGGGAATAACATAATGAAGCACGGCACGCCAAACCTCTCTGTGTTAGTTGGCGATGAGATAACGCGTGGGTCTCACAGGCGCGGGCGTGGTGAGTGCATGGGTGCGCGCCGTGCGAGTCGGGAAGCGGCGGCGGGGGGAGGCAGTGGCAGCCACTGCTGGAACTACCACGGGCTGGCGCCACTGGGCGGAGACGTCGCGCCGGGTCGGACCGGACTGCGCGGCAGACACCTCAGCCACGTATACACCCTGCTGCGTCTGACGGACCACCGGGGGAGTCTAAAAGCGTGGTAAGGTAAAGGTCTGCGAAGGAAGTCGAAGAAAGATTTGGATTTCCAACGACAGCTCTCGCCTATTTTTGCGTGTGTGCGAGTCCTGCCGGTTAGGAAATTAGGAAGGGCTACCGTAACCCTTACCGTATCTACCGTATACCTATTCGTACCTGTCTGGCGCGTTTCGCGGTGATCGCGTTGCTCATCGCGGCCGTGTTCTGAAACATTTTACTATCTTATCAGAGGAGATATTGTTGAATGCGGTAGATTCAGTCTTTCAAGTGATTTGTGAAACGTAGAGTTGTTGGTGAAACTCAAACGAAAGAACGAATTGCTAGACAAACAACAGCCACTGCCTTATGCAATCTCTGAAACGTAACGCAACCAACCCCAGCGTACCTGGTTGATATAAGCTAGGTTGGGGTTGGTAGGCGAGGGAACCGGCGGGCGGTATTGCTGCTGAGCGACCTGAACGACAAGATTGGTTTGTACAAGTCGGTATCTTCTATGATTCTCGAAGACTCCACATTGTTAATACGAATCGAGGATTCGAGATACTTTCGATCAAGGTTGTCAAATTTCAAATAAACTGTCTCTTACCTGCGCCGGAACCTGTTGTTGCTGGGCCATCTGGTTGAGCACTCTGTAAATGGTTTTTAAACATGCAAAATATCAATATAAATTTGATATTCAAAAAAATCTAAATCTCTCACTGCTGCTGCTGTCGGGGCGAAGGGGCGTTGAGCAGTCTGAAAAATTAAATTGTAACTTTTTTGAAATACTAATTTTAAATTAAACTTACTGCTGCTGAGCCACGGGCTGCGGCTGAGCCTGTTGTTGCTGAAAAAATCAATCTTCAAAGTCGATAAATCAATAATTCAATACCCTGAGCTGTGCCTGGAGGTACTGGTGCTGGCGGTAGAAAAAGTCGCTCTGTGCGCGCTGCTCGGGCGTCATCTGGGTGGTTCCCTGGGCTTGGGCCTGGGCCTGGGCCGCTTGAGCACGGGCCTGGGCCTGGGCCTGAGCTTGGGCCTGAGCCTGAGCAGCCTGGGCTTGGGCAGCGGCCTGGGCTTGGGCCTGGGCCTGGGCCTGGGCTTGCGCTTGCGCTTGGGCAGCGGCCTGTTGTTGCTGATAGTACTGCTGTTGTTGGACAGTGCGCTGCTGCTGCTGAAACGGGATTCCTCGTGAAATAGATGAGCAATTTTGAATCTCACTATCAGCAGCTGATGGCTGCGACAAGAAACAGAAGTAGAGATGGAGGGAAGCGGAGAGAGAGGGGGAGAGAAGGGGAGAGTGAGGGAGAGAGGGGAGAGAGGGAGAGAGAAGGGGAGAGTGAGGGAGAGAGGGGAGAGAGGGGGAGAGAAGGGGAGAGTGAGGGAGAGAGGGGAAAGAGGGGGAGAGAGCTGCTCGCCTGGTAGTAGTACTGCTGCTGGGTCAGCGGCTGGGGCTGCTGCACGTGGTAGTTAGGGAGCTGCTGCACAACCTGGAAGTACTTTCTCTCTTCCTTTCTCTCTCCCTCTCTCTCTCTCTCTCTCTATCTCTCTCTCCCCTCTCTCCCCTCCCTCTCTCTCTCTCTCTCTTCCTCCCTCTCCGCCTCTCTCTCCCTCCCTCTCCCCCCCCCCTCTCTCCCCTCCCTCTCTCTCTCTCTTCCTCCCTCTCCGCCTCTCTCTCCCTCCCTCTCTCCTACCTGTTGCGGCCTGTACTGCTGCTGATAGGCGGGGTTCACCTGAAAAAGTGCATTGTGTACTTTTTGAACCAAGAATTTTTCAAAGGAACGAAATAAAAAGATTCAAGATGACAAAGAAAGCACAATCCCAAGCCCAGTCCCAAGCCCAAGTACCTGCGGCTGCTGCACGTTGTGGTAGTAGGTCTGGCCCTGCCAATACTGCTGCTGAGGCTGAGGCTGCTGCACCTACAACACCAACAACTTACCACTGCAGTGCACAAATGAATGACTACTGTATGCGTGTGCGAGTGCTCACCTGCTGCACCTGTACGCTCTGCTGCCCTCCCTGTGTGAGTGGCTGTACTGGATGGGGCGGCTGCTTCTGCTGGAGGCGAGCGGGCGCCGCGGGGGAAGGGGGGATGGCCGACTGGAATGCACGTCTCACAAACGTACGTCTCACAAACACAGGGGATGGCGTCCTACACTGAGTGAATGGAGCCAACAACGAACATCACCAAGAAACATGTCAGTTGAAGGCGTCGTAATGAAACAGTGGGAAAGTTCTATGACAGAACCGAATTCATGTATCTATAAGTAACAGTCTGGAATCTGAAGGATGGTTTTCCCCTCTCCTCACCTTGTCTCCACTCGGCGCGGGCATGATCTCTCGCTGCAGTCGATTCGCCGCCAGAGGGTCCGGCAGCTGAAACGCCATTCGTTTCTCCTTATTATTACCATAGTGCTTATTACTCTCGAAATCAATTACCCCTTGCATCGGATACGAAAATTACCATAATTCATATATCAAAGCCATACGTTTCAATCATGTTGCTTATTATCAGACTGTTATAGCTTGCAATAACCGCCGCCAAAGGCCATCGGAAACGAAAAATAACATATTTCATGAATCAAAGCCATACGTTTCAGTCGTAGTGCTTATTGTCAAACAATAATAACTTTTTAATAATCCTTTGCATCGGGTACGAAAATCACTTTAATTCATAAATCAGTGACATACGTTTCAATCATGGTGCTTATTATCTAATCGTAATAGCTTGCAATGGACGTTCGAATAACACAGTACTCCACTCATGAATCAACAACCAATAAATATACCTGTTGGTTCTCGTTGATCTTGCGGGTGGCGTCTATGATGCGCTGACGCACCTGAAAATAAGGAATAATAAATAATAAAGTGTTCGCGAAAATGTATGCGAAGCCATTCAAAACAATGTGGTTGGCTCTGTCCTGACAACGGTGACTATATGAAAATTGAAATGTCCAAGAAATACAACTGACAGAACAATAAGATAGGTCATTTGCAAAGTGAGGTATTGATTTATTGATTTTTATGAATTGATACCTTCATTTTCTCAGGCGAGATGTTCTGCACTCCGCTGTTGAAGTCGATCGGGGTGGGCGCTTCGGAACGGTCGTTGCCCGCCACCTAGAGAGAGACTCTTTCTCTCCCTCTCTCTCCCTCCCTCTCACTCTCTCTTACCCCCCCCCTCTCTCTCTCTCTCTCTCTCTCTCTCTTTCTCTCTCTCCCTCTTTCTCTCTCTCTCTCTCTCCTCCCATCTCTCTTTCTCGTTTACTCGATAAAAAAACAATTTTGAATAGATTCGATACAGAATACCGTATGCCCCGTACAGTACCGTACCTGCACTACGATCTCCTCGATCTCCTCGGGCTTCAGTCCGCTCTTTTGCAGGGCGGCGATCAGACGGGAGAGGTTGGGGACGCGCTTCGCCTTGGGCTAGAGAGAGGTTGGATGAGAGAGGGAGAGAGAGAGAGAGAGAGAGAGAGAGAGAGAGAGAGAGAGAGCTCCTTACCTTTTCGTCAGTGGAGGCGGCAGTGGGCGGGGGAGTCGATCGACGGAGGTTGTTGCGCGCGGCAGAGGCGAGCTGAACAGAAACCCCCATCATCTCATGCATCAGATGCGCAGTGTCTTTACGCTTCCTAGCTTCCCTACTCCCATGGATATATCTCTCATGGTTGCATTGGTTCCCGTATACTCGATGTTCATTTGTTCATGTCATCACGATCACAATCACATCAATCGCACACATCACCTCTCAGTCAATATGATTATGACCCCCCCCCCCCCCCACCAGACTCTCGTCGTCGTCCTTCTTCGGCCTGGTCGAGAACTCCACCCGACTGCCCTCCGTCTCCTGAAATCAAAGGATTCGTCAGTCTCTCCAAAACTGTCTTCGCTGTTTCCTTCCAAACGTGACTTTGAAGTTGAACTAGTTTTTCAAATTTGCTTTTCGAAAAGCGATATCGATTTCCCACCTTCTCTACATGCTCGAAGTAGTCGCTCGACTCTGGCAGCTCGATGCGGATCATCTTCTGCAAACGTACCGTATACCTCTCCCGCTACTACCGTACCCGCTTCCGATCTACCGTACCTTGGGCGTCTCGGTGCTCGCGTGCATCGCGTCGATCACCACGTTCTTCTCCAGCTCCGCGGCCTGCAAGTTAACGTGTTTTGTGTTTTGTTCGTTCAATCCATATTTGAAATGGCGCTGTATTTGAAACGTTGCCTTGACCACATCCGCATCACTTCAAGCTTGCCCCAAGAATCGGATAACGCGACAAGTGAGATCACTTTCCCGCAGTCATCGCATGCACATGCGACAAAATCGAAATGCCGAACACTCGGTGTTCTCACTGATTCAGTGTGAAGTGAAATGGAATGGAAGTCGCAAATGCTTTGACGCGAACCCCCTCTGTAGTGCACTTGGCAATGCACGTGTCTGTCTTGCCAATCGCCGCTGCCGCCGCAGAGAAAAAGAAAACATGTTCTCCCCGCCACCGCGTCTATAGATCACTCTGGACACATGGGATGTGCAAGGACAAATATGCAAAACACGCAAAGACCGGAAGCCTGCCAAGGTGTGCCGAGATCGGCGACGATAACATGATGGATTGATGGATGGTGTGGTGTTCAAACATCACTCTAACAAACCAGGAAACAAATTATTCAATAAATCAATAGCCTTACCCCAGTCTCTTCGGGCGGGAAGAGGGTGACCTCCTCCGGGCCCTCCTCCGTCCACGGAGCGAGGGTGGGCGCGGGAGTCGTCTAGAGTACGGTACATTGAATCATACTGTACTTTGTAAAATGATACCTTGGCAGTGACGGATATCTCCTCGACCTTGTCCTCGTAGTCCGAGTCCTTGGTGTTGATTCTGAAGGAAGAGAGTAAGGGGGAGAGAGGGGGGGGGCGGAGGGGAAACTGAGAGAGACTGACTTGACGAGCTCCTCCTTCTTGCTCTTGAGCACAGCAGCCGAGGTGGTCGCCTCCAGGTCGCTGTCCTCGTTGTTGTAGTCCTCCACGTTCGGCGCCGGGAAAGACGTGCCGAACTCGCCTGCATCGATTTATCGATTTATCGAATGATTTATTGATTTATACCCTGTGCGTTACCATGTTTTCTTCTTATGAAAAAAACAAAACGTTATGACTCTCACCTGTTGCGAGTCCCTGTCCTCCGCTGGTGGCCCCTCCTGCTCCTCCTCCTCCTCCTCCTCCCCCCAATCCTCCGCTGTTTCCCCCCAGTCCCCCGAGTCCCATCATACCGCCCAGACCGTTCCCACCCAGGCCTAAACGAATCATGTGGTCAGTGTCTCCAAAAACAGTTGCGAAAAAAGTTTCGTAGAGATAGCAGCTATGTCAGCGTACCTCCCATTCCCTGTCCGAGTGCTCCGAGTGCTCCGAGTCCGCCCGGCCGCATCCCACCCAGAGCCCCGAGACCGCCGCCCCCGCCGGCACCAGGCTGGAATACGTTTCACATCAATAACAAGAAGGCGTTCATTGCAGAGATATGCAACCTATTCAGTTTGTGCCATACTTCCTTTGAAAAGCAAATTAACAATGAAAGGCAAAACTTATTCTGACAATGAGCTGAATTGCGGAAAACATCGGAAATGCAGAGTTGCAAGGTAATGCAATACGTTTCACATCAACAACAAGAATACGGTATGCACAATGAAATGTAATTTGATGCCGAAATGAATTACAATACCACCCTATGCCCTATCTCGCAGAAACTGGAAGGTCCCGAATGCGCAAGAGATAAGCAATACGTTTCACATCAACAACAAGAAGGCGTTCTGTGCAAACACATTCAATATAGGAACCACAACGTGGGATGCAGAGAGCCCGGCGAAATCATGTAACATTTTTTCACTGGACGCATGATGTGCTTTAATTAACATAGAACGATTCGCCCTTTCGCGCTGATTCCAACGGTATTTTATTTATGGGATCATGTACTCTGTAAAGTAGTGAAAAACGACAAAGAGTGATATGATGACGTCATATTTCTTTGATCTAGCCGCCATTGCCCAAAATGAATAATGAAAAGTGATGTCATAAGAAACGCATTTCATCAAGTACTGATTGATTACAATCACACAAAGCGTAGCGCTACTATTATAAACGATTAAATTCATAATTTAACTAATGATGACGTCATCATTGCTTTGATCTAGCCGCCCTCTGTTGCACTTTCCCTATGTAGCGCCCGCTCAGGTGCGCGCGCGCCGCGTGGAACTAGAGCGCAATGTAAATGAAGAACCCTATGAACATTATATATTTTTGAAATCAGCTCAAAACGAACTACATTATTGAATTATTTGCTATACCATATGTCAACATCTGAAAATCTCATTGTGGTCTCTACATTCAATAGAGTCTATACTATATTTGTGTGCGTGATTGATTTTTTTTTCAGAAACGCTTTTTGACAATGAGCTTCAAACAGTAACGTTTTCCGCAATTCAGAGCTGCAAGGTAATGCAATACGTTTCACATCAACAACAAGAACACGATATGCACCATGAAAAGCAATCTCGCCTATTCAAGGACGCTTACTGCACTATTTACTTCTTTTACTTACTATTATGGTTTTGTTAGTAACCAATTCATACAATGTTTTTCACGCCGCTGTTTAGAGCGCCTTATTTTGTCAACCAATTCTACGAAAGACAATATGGAATACTCTTGCTTCCCATCTTGTCTTTCATTGGTTTGCGAGAACCGGATAAATGTTGAATTTTTTTTATCAAATTTACCATTAAATGTGACGCTAGCTGCTAATTAGAGCGTGGAAAGAATGAGGAATCGCAGAACTTATTTTGTAAACCAATTCTATGAAAGACAAGAAGGCACTGACCCTTGCCGCAGTCTCCAATGCGGCGGGGAACCAGTTGCCCTCGCTCGCCTTGTTCAGAACACCCACACCCGTGCCGGTCAGCTGGAGCGCACCCTGCGCCAGCTGGTACACTGCAAGCATGTCGTGGCGGGACCAGGAAAAGGTAAGAGAAGGAGTCTACTGTCTTGTTTTTGATTAAGAACAATTGGTAAGTATCGTTGCAGTCTCTATATGAGGTGATTAGTGAGATAAACGTAACATCAACAATAAAGAGAGAGAGAGAGAGAGAGAGAGAGAGAGAGAGAGACGCACACTGTCCGATCTGTCCGAGTGCTCCGGCGGCGGACGATGCTGCAGAAGCTCCACTGCTCGCGCCACCCAGACCGGCTGGAATGGATAGAGGGTGAGTGATACTTCAATCTGATATCAGTCCACAAATGATTCGAGACAAGTAGGTGAGAGACCACACTGCACACCACGGTTCAACAAATGCATGACCAACTTCCTTGCCAAAAAACATAAACCTAAACAGAGAACAGTTCCATCCGCTCACCGGAGATGGCAGGTCCGAGGAATGACGTGGCGAGGGAGGCAATCTCAGCGAACTGCGCCCCCGCCAAGGGAAGCAAGAGAAGAAGCGGGAGCACACTGCGCATACCCCTGAAGGAACATGTTGTTACTGTGCAGGCGACAAACAACAACAACAACAACTACTACTACTACTACTACTACTACTACTACTACTACTACTACTACTACTACTACTACTACTACTACTACTACTACTACTACTACTACTACTACTACTACTACTACTACTACTACTACTACTACTACTACTACTACTACTACTACTACTACTACTACTACTACTACTACTACTACTACTACTACTACTACTACTACTACTACTACTACTACTACTACTACTACTACTACTTCATGGCTGTCTACTGTCTACCAGTTCAAATCCGACAGTGCAAGAATTCACAAGGGATTTGGAAGCGTAATGCCAACTGGCGGCGGTCGACTGACCGGAAAACGGAGGAGAGAGAGAGGGGGGGGAGAGAGAGAGATAGAGATGAGAGACATTCATCCGGAAAAGAGAGAGGGGCGATTCCATCTCTCATTCAGATGCAACATGGATTGCGCAAGGCTGCCAATCCAGATACAGGAACGAGAGGAGAGAAAGAGAGAGAGAGAGAGAGAGAGAGAGAGAGAGAGAGAGGGAGAGAGAGGGAGAGAGAGAGATAGGGAGAGAGAGAATCCGGCTTTGGCACAGAGTACAACACAAAAACAAGACACAATGCGTGCAGGCTGGCAAGAATCGCGTGGAGGTGAAGTGATTTATTGGAGAGACGTCAGGCCACCATGACAAGGACGAAACGAGGATCAGAAGTTCGAATGTTTTAATTATTAAGATATTAATTATTACTATATTCGATCTATTGATCAGAAAATCAGAACCGAGTTGATAAAGAAACGCAATGCATATTTGCATACTTATTTCGGAACCCAGGTACAATCGAAGTCAATCAAGAAATTCGAATAGATTCCATTAGAAGCAGGACATCATAATATCTTATGTCTCATGTTAACACAATTGTTCAAAAATAAGGAAGTGGCCGTATTCCCCCTGTCAAATTGGCCATCTGAACTATGAACGGTACGGCTGGTTCCTGGTCCGTAGAAGTACAAAGACGATAATTGTTCAAGGAAGAAAGAGAGAGAGAAAGAGGGAGAGAGAGATAGAGAAAGAGAAAGAGAAAGAGAAAGGGAAAGGGAAAGAGAAAGAGAAAGAGAAAGAGAAAGAGAAAGAGAAAGAGAAAGAGAAAGAGAAAGAGAGAGAGAGAGAGAGAGAGAGTCGAGGTATGTAACCGGCTAACTCCCGCTAGCTAATCGCCTGGTCAACGGTCAACTCGAATTCGAGTTGTCGCTACTCTCAAGGAGTGTCAGACAAAACTGGATCTTGCAAACTCTCAAATGACACTGTTCGGTAAAAGACGGGTTCAGCGATAGAAAATCTCGACAGTTGGAAACAATAGTAAACTCAAGGCGCATGGCTGAAACATCTAGAAAGTCAGTCCGAGTGGAACCGTCAGCCGTCTACCGCACAAAAAGAGATGGCCGCCTAAGGAGTCCATATGAAATCGGCGCAACTTTGCCATATCCACCACCCGAGAAAGTGTGGATAAATAAGAGGGGCAGACGAGAAGGGGAGGAAACAGCGTGTGCATGTGGGAGGGCGCAGGGCGTGCGGGGCATACCGGTTCCGCCGGCGTCTCCGCTAGTGCCACCACCAAACACGATCGCTTGCGTCGTTTTTTTTTCGGGATCATTTCGCCGTGTTATTTACATGGATCGACTCTCGAGCATCCAAGAAAAGTCAAGACATATTCGCGGTGTATGACCGCACTTCAGTTTTTTCTCTCGCTACCCTTTCATCTCTCCCAATTCTAGCTGAAATTTCACTCACTAAACATTTGAAATATTTATGATTTATCTCTGAAATAACACTAACACGACGCTAGGTATATAATATCGAAATTGTGTAAGATTTCTAGAGAGTGTGGTGCAATATACTCGACTCATAGAAAAAATGCAATACATATAACAAATATATCAAATCGTATGGGGGCACTCTGGTTGAGAGCTGGTGTGCTGTGGTGTGTGAGGAATCTCGGTGCTAGGCAGGTAACTCGAAACAATAAATCAATAAATCGACTAGAAGAGGAGGGCGTAGAGGGAGACGGCGACGGCCGACAGAAGAGACACTCCGGTGGCGGCGTTGCAGGGCTCACCCTGAAAAGAGAGGGAGGTTGAGAGAGAGAGAGAGGGAGAGAGAGAGAGAGAGAGAGAGAGGGGGGGGGAGGACGCACGTTGTTCTCGTTCTGGCACTGGTAGTAGAACATGGAGATGCCCCAGTTGCCCGTCTTCTTCTGTCCGTCCAGCTTGTCTCCAGTGTACGCGCACTCGCGAATCACGGTGTGCTCCTCGCCCACGTTCTGCAAATTGACATCATCTACACTATCGAACATTAAAAAAACATTCTTGGCCACAGAAGTACACACTGACTGTTCACGAGTTGAAGGGCGACCAGACTATTACGATACGCCATAATTTTATTTGTTTCACTTATTAAAAGTTTCAAAATCATACGATAGAAGGTAATATTTCACTGTCTACCCCTCGTTAATGTTTTAACAAACAGTCATCGTCAACAAATCGAAAGTGAGACATCTTAAAGTGCATTAGCTTATGTTGTGTGAAACAGCCCGATGGATGGAGGGGATATGTTTTGAAAAGATTATTCTAGTTGATATGCACTAGATATTCTAGCTCTGCTTGTGCTTGTATTCTTGACGAGCACCATTCTGGAATCATGGAATGGGCTCCATCTTGGCTCATGATAACAATCGAACAATCAAACATTTTTGGAGAGATAAGTAAAGTACATATAATATGAAGCGTACAAAAAGAAAACAAACAATAAGATAAAAGTTTCAATCAGTTTATATTTGAAAACAAATTTGATCTACCATACCTGGATGATCTTCCTGCATCCGACGGCCTTGCTCTTGGCGAAGGTTCCAGAGGACAGCACAGGGCACGTCTGCAAGCAATCAATAAATCAATAAGAGAGAAAGAAAGAGTAGAGAGAGAAAGAGGAGAGAGAGAGAGAGAGAAGAGAGAGAAAGAGAGGGGAGAGAGGGGAGAGATAGGGAGAGAGTGGAGAAAGAGAGGGAGAGAGAGGGAGAGAGAGGGAGAGAGAGACAGAGAGACAGAGAGACAGAGAGACAGAGAGACAGAGAGACAGAGGGAGAGAGAGGGAGAGAGAGAGACAGAGAGAGAGAGAGGGAGGGAGAGAGTGGAGAGAGAGTGGAGACAGAGAGGGAGAGAGAGGGAGAGAGAGAGGGAGAGAGAGGGAGAGAGAGGGAGAGAGAGAGAGGGAGAGAGAGAGAGATGCGCACCTTGATGTACTTCTTGTCGAGGGTGTCGGTCTCACCGCAAGCCTTCTCGGCAGCCACTCCAGAGTTGCACTGATAGCACTTAGTGTCAGCACTGCAAATAGGACACCGTACTGAATTATTCCGTAATAAATAAACTTTGTTAACGTATTTCTGAACAAAGTTCAATTAAAAGTGTAATTTCCATAATCCGTACTGCTAAATTAGTTCCGCGTTTCTAAGTGGTATCATCTGCTCCGCTCCTCTTCGCTTCGGTGATAATCAAACAGTCAAACACAAACAAGCTACTTTTCTCCCATCCCTCTCCGTCTCTCAACTGTGCACAGTCTCTCGCCGCCGGCTGACCCTCCTTCACCTCTCCTCAAACCAACGTAAGCGGATCAAATAACTACCGTCTCTCTCAAAGACCGAGAGAGACGAGACAACACTAAACGACTCGCGCTCTGGCATACACAAACCAATTTGCAACTTGAAATCACCGTGAAAAGAGAATTACGTACAAATGAAGTCGACAAACTTATGTATCGATCTCTCCGAAATTCATGGTTGCAAAGAGAAATGCCAAATGAAGAGTTTTCTTACAATAAAAATAAGCGAATAATTCGAACTCACGTGGCGTAGGCAGCGAGGGCCAGCAAGACAGTGGCGGAGAGGACGAAACGATGCATGGCTACAACAAACAAGTAAACAACCAGTAAACAATACACAAACAACCAAAACGCCAAACAACGCGCCGACACATTAGACGAGCTAATTTTAGACACATTGAGCGACATGATAGCCGTCGAAAAAGGAGAAGGTCGCGTAATGGGACACAGTAACATGTGAACTCTCTCCTTCGGAAACGAGAGATCGAATCGCTACTTGACAGTACTGTGGACGCTGCGCAGTGATGCGCGACTCAATAAAACGTCAGCAACGCTATGCAGACTCTACTATCACTGATAAGAAGGTTTTAATAGCCGCGCCTCGAAAATAGATCGATATTGATAAGCTCTAGCGCTGAACTATTCAACACGTTATGGAGGGAGGCCAAAAGAGGTGAGCATTCATGGAAGAGAGAGCGAGAGATAGAGAGAGAGAGAGATTCGAGGACACCCATACAGGTTGACCGGAAAATGACACCCGTCTGTCAAACATACTGGGTCTATAATTGACTTGACAGCAGTTCAGTGCAATGTAGAAGATCGATGGGGTGAAATTGAAACAGCTCAAGTAAAGAAGGCATTCCGAACAGAGAAACAGCAACAATACATCGTGAATCAGTCCTACACAGTCGAAACAGCAAAAAAAAACGAGCGCAGACAGAAAATTGGAAAGAAATGTGGGAAGGCCCGCACCAGGCAACTACTCTCTCGCATACACTGAGAGGTCTCAGCTTATGTCCTATCTCTCTCCCTCACTCCATCTATCGATCCGACGAGAGTGTGTACACAAGGTGGAGAGCGCAGACAGAGAGCAAGATAGAAGGTGAGAGAGTACACCGAGCAGATGCCAGCGCCAGACACTGGACAAAGCGATCCGTGAAGTGTGTGATATCACTATCAGGCCATCGTACTGCTACAACCTACCTGTACAATTTTGCAGCGTTAAATAATAGCCCACCAGAGACTCTCCATGCATGGCTGAATACGCTTGCCACTCAGAAAACGACGACCTCCAAACTCTCGACGCGTGAAAATCGAAGCAGCCGCGCAGTGTCGAAAATTCAAAAGCGACGAGTGAAGTGGGGCTCGAAACATTATTATCAAGCGAGTGCGAATAGAAATTCCCAAGAACTACTCTAGACAACAACAGAGAACAATGTGTGTGCCGGGGTGGACCCGTGGAGAAACTGTGCCGAGGCTCGCAAACAATCAATCGATAATGTGGAAGGCTAGTCGCGGATCTTTTTGACGAGGATGAAGGCGCTGTCGGGCTCGATCCTCTTGTAGTACTTCTCGGCCACGCCCGCCTTCTCGAAGCCGTAGCGAGAGTAGAACTCGACGGCAGTCTCGTTGTTCACCTGCAGGTACATGTCTCTCTCTCTCCAACTCTCTCTATATCTAAACCTCTCTCTCTCTCACCTGCACGTGGAGGTACAGACACTGGATGGACGAGTCCTTCTCGCACAGCGACAACACGTGGTCGACCAGCTTCTTGCCCACTCCTAGCCTGAAACAAGCATGGTTACACGGACTTCTTGGAATAAGTGTGCACAAAATTGCACATAGTCAATAATGATCTAAAAAGTAACGGAATCGACTGACTTCCTGTAGGGCGCGAGGGTGCCGAGGGTCATGATGTAGAGGGCCTTTTTTCCCTCGTACGCGTCGATGCGACACGCAACTGCGCCCACGACGATGTCGTTGAGGTACGCCAGCTGCACCAGCTCGCCCGCCGTCACCACCTGCACAACCAGTGAGTATGGTTGTTTGTTGTTTATTAGCATCATTTCGACATGTCTAGCATAGGGAATGGTAACAGTGCGGCAATGTCCTTACTATAACTACTGCTAGCAGTAGTTATACAATAATGAAAAGGTTAAATGTAAAACGTCGCACTCACGTCCTTGTAGAACTTGTCGTTATAGGAGACGGGGAACAACGCCTGGTTCAAGCGCTTCAGCTGCTGAAAAGGAGGGAGAATATACAAAACAAGCACTTGTAACAAGTATCACACAAGGCCCATTTTGAAACTGTTGTTCACTAGCACTTTCTCAATATAGATAGGACATGACATGTGCCCAAGTTTCAAACGACAGCGTACGTAGATGTAAAACGTGAACGAGACTCACGAGGACATTGTGGTGGGTGATCTGCCCCAGGACGATGTCGCAACGACCCGCCAGCTTCTTCTGCATATTTTACTTTTATTTCAAGAATGCAAATTACAGGGATATCATTGATACGTAAAAAGAATTTCAAAATAAGATTTTCATCTCACCTTTCCTCCTCCGTTGATGGTCAAGTTCTTGACCTCTTGTACGGGAGCCTCGACGGCGGGGGCCATTACTGCAATACTGGAACAATAAAACTTCAATAAACAAACTGTCAACAAATAAATAAACAAACGAAAGCGAAAAGATGTTTATTTCCCGTCAGTCAAAATGGTTGCAAGGATTTCCCGCACAAAAGTGTTCTGACTTCGGAATTTATTCAACTATTTTTTTATTGATTTTTATTGCACCTTTCAGTTCAAATACAAATGGAATCCCCTCCCGATACTGCTTATCCGTCGTACGACGTTAGTTTGTATGACATGTCCTAGACTGCATGTATGCTTGCTAATGCACAGAGAGATTCACCAGCAGCCTTGTGTTTGTTTCTTCTCACCATCTCACCTTGTATCTGTTGTAACCAGTAGGTGTTCCATCACTGTTTCATTTCAGCAGCCTCGACTCACCTTCAAGTTTTCTCGACCTAAAGAGGACGTTGAAATGGACTCGGTCATAGTCGACGAGAACGAGGAGCGCGTGGTAGGTAGTTGGTATGATAGTATTGTTACTTGTTAATTTAGACTCCGGACAAGGGCAACGTCTCGGACGCCGAGGGCGCGGTAGGTGTGCACCGTTGTGCGTTCGTTCACATCGTCCAAGTGTCGTTTAGAACTCCTCGCCTCCGAAGAAAGATCGTGCGCGTCGCGACGCCGCCGAGCAGAGCATCGACAACACGACGCACGACGACGAGGAGGAAGAGGAGGATCCTCCCTCGGGAGACGACGTCACCGAGGAGGTGTATGAGGTGGAGAAGATATTGGACGAGCGCGGCTCCGGCAAGAAGAAGGAGTACAAGGTATAACACCTTTGTAGAATGTATAGTACTAAATGGTGTGTTTGAGGTGAAGTGGAAGGGCTACGGCCCTGAGTACGACACGTGGGAGCCGGCGGAGAATCTCTTGGAGTCGGCAGCCGAGGCGATCAAGGCGTACCAGAGGAAAAGCGCCGGCGGCAGCAGCAAGAAGACCCCTGTAAGTCATTATTGCAGGGATGAAGGATTAGCATAGTTATAAATCAAGTTCCCAGTCCTCATTTTGAAATGGGCATCTGAATTTTAAGAGAAGAATATTAAAACAGGAAGTGACAGTTTACCCTGATTAGACTGTTTAAAAGAATGCATCATTGTTATAGGGCCGCCCCAAGTCTGCGAAGAAGGAGCCTTCGTCGTCATCGAAGAAGAAGGACAGGGAGTTCACGCTCCCCCAGGGCGATCAGAGCAGCGACGAGGAAGAGGAGTCGCCCAAGAAGTGAGGACATTTGTTATATACACATTTTATCATTACATTTGTATTCTCACAGGCGTCATCCCACAAAGGCCGCTCTGAAGGCGTTTGACGAGCCTAAGCTCATCGTTCGTAGTGTGAGTGATAAATGTTCCAAGTTCTAAGATGAAACATTTCTTTCAGGGTCCCTCGGAGGTGCAGAAGAACCGCGCTGGTTGGCTGTTTGAGAACGACAGTGATGACTCGGACAGTGACGACGAATCGAAGAAGGCAAAGAAGGAGAAGAAGGCCACGGAGGAGAAGGCGGTAGATCAGCCTCGGAAGGAGAAGAGCCCTTCGCTCTCTATCTCCTCGATGAACGGGTCAGCCAGGAAGGAATCGAAAAGGGACAAGAAGAGGCGCGAGGAGAAGGAGAGGAAGGAGCGCCGCGAGCAGGAGAAGACACTCAAGCGCGCGGCCGAAGAGAAGCTCGTCAAGGAGGAGGACGACGAGCACCCCGTCAGGAAGAGGGTGAGTGTCGAGATTTATTGATTAGTGTCACTGTGATGTGTTGAGGGCCGTGGATCGTCGTCGGAACGTGTCGTCTCGTCGAGCGCTGTCAACGGAGCCCCGCGTGAGTTGGAGATGTGTTACTGGTTACTGGTTACTGCAGTTGTGAATGCGACTGTTGCAGCGAGGAGCGACGCGACTGTGGAGGTTGTGGGAATGGCGCGCGTCGACGGCGAGACAATGGTGGCAATCAAGGAGTACGGCAGCGAGCCGCGAATCGTCTCCATCAAGGGTAAGTAGTTTGTAGTATCGTATTGTTGACTGTTGTAGTATACAGTATGTACTTTTGGTTCAGATGCGTACGAGAAGAACGCGTGGGGACTTGTGAAGTACTTGATCGACAAGGCCGACTTTGGAGGCTCGAGCAGGTGAAGGAGCTGCCATCTGTATTCTATGCATATCGTCATATCCAATCCATCCCAGTTGACAGAGATCTAGCCAGTACTTGTGTAGTATAACTACTAGATACGCACCATTTGTGAATTTGTTGCATTATGAATTCTATACTCGGTCTACTGTATGTTGTTTATGCGGTTTCAATTTCTTGGTCTCAAGTTGTTATACATGTGTATCGTTCTCTCGTGTTGTACATGTTTTTGGTTGAGTTCAGCGATGAAAGATAAAGTTGTTGTGAAATTTATTGTGCGCATGTGGATTACGGTAGGCGGCATTTGCATCGCCCGAGATTATGATCTGGTTTGCGCGCGGGTCGGACTATTCTCTGGACAGTGTGGCCTTTCGGCAACAAGTGTATCAAGCGTCTGTGGTGTAATGGTCAGCATGGATGCCTTCCAAGCATTCGACGGGGGTTCGATTCCCCCCAGACGCATAAGTTTTTGCTCGACACATTTTGATTAAAAAAACACTTGAAAATTAATTAATAGCTAAAAACAGAAACAACAATTATTTAAAATAATACGATATTTTTCCGTTTGTTTTTTATACATAAGGAAGCAGCAAATTTAACTTATCCTATGTATCGTATCTATTGTATGGATGAAAGTAAAGATATACACTGTGTTGTACAGGTATATGTTAGCAATGCTTGAGGACAGCCGACCGGGACTGTTTCGACTTTGAAGAGAGCAAGAAGAACGAAATCCAGACTCTTGTAATGTGGTGACCTCTCCTCTCTCTCTTTCTGTCTGACCGGTGTCGGCTGGGGTGAGAGAGAGACAGTGAGTGACACTGTATTGTATCGCCGCCTCTCACTCACTCACTCACTCGCAAGCAAGACTGCCGCTCACTCAATCGGAAATAAACTGACACCGAGGGGCAAGAAATGCGAGGAGAACACAACCGGACAACCTATAACCTCGTCTCTCTCTCTCTCTCTCTCTCTCTCTCTCTCTCTCTCTCTCTCTCTCCTCTCTCAATACGCGCAATCGTTCCTATGTACTCTCCCACGATCCAGTTGCGATCCGGCTATTCTCAGCCCTCAGCGAACAGTTTGCATATTCATTACTAGTTATCTGGTTTTGCGTGCATCGCTTTCTTTGGAGACGGCGTGTATTGTGGTCATTCAAACCGCCGCAATAGCTCGTGAAGTGGTCTATTCCTAGCGGCTGATGTGTATTTCTGATAGTTGATAGTGCTGCTTTGCTACTTTTCAAGTTATCTTAATAATTGTTTTTTTTTCAGACTATGCAATGGGGATAGGCCGGATCGTACCTATCGTTTGTCTATTGCACCTGCCGCTCTCGCTATCGGAGATATTCACTTCAATGGATGGAAAGAGAGATGTCATTTCCACAACAACCACAGGTACAGATGAGAATGTACACGTATTCGAGCTGTTCGAATGGAATGCATAGTTCCAACCTTTCTTTCTACTATTGTATTTTGGTTGAGTAAACTAATAACTATTTCCAAATGTTTTAATTGAATGCATTGAATATATTGCTTGTAATCAGCATGTCATGTTTCTTGATTCTTTATTCTCGCTCGCAGCCCCGCCGGTGCGCCTTCCCCTCATCCACGATCCGATAGTCGACTCCCACTCCACCCTGTTCTTCTTCGACGCCCCCGCACTCCCGCTCAAGACACGTGAGACATATTGTCTACTTGTTATCGGTCTTCTAAACACAAGATGAAGACCAGTGAAAGATTTTGTAGCCACCAGTTGCAGGCATGCCAATTTTTCCGTGACAGTTAAATAATACTAGTTTCTGATCCATGTCAAGAGTAGTGTTTAGAACAATATTCAACTGCAGGGGCTAGTATCTGAAACTCTGAAACTATTCCAGGCCGATACCACATGCTGCGCCGGGTGAAGTTCGGTCGGAATGTGTTCGGCATCCAGCGGGTGCAGGACGAGCGCACCAGTTCAACTTCACGACCACTGAAGCGCGTCTACATCGGCACGACAGAGGCGGGCAAGGTGCGGCAGTATTCTGATAAAAATGAGCAAACGGTAGCAGATTTCATAGATCATAGCCATAGCATTTCCTTGATAAGAGAACGTCAGTGTGAAGCTGGAGTACAGGTCATTCAGTCTACGCTATAAGAAGCCGGATAGATCAGGGTCTCCATTCCAGGACCTCGCGCGCTCCTCTCGCCTACACACCTCCAAGGACAAGTTCAGCAAGGCAAAGGTGTTCCAGGCGGCGACGCACCTTGAAAGTACTTCCACCACCCTGCCGCCGCCGATCGTGCCCGTCAACCAGCCGACGACTACTACCGCTCCCTCATCCACAGAGGTCGCCCCAGCCAGCACCCCTTCCTACCGACACATGGGCGACTCGCACCGCCGACCAACCGATGCGGGGTCCAGGAAGACTGTCCGCAGGATAGGAGGGGGATATCCCTACGGGCCTAGGATGAGCACCACGGACTCGAAGGTGAGAGGGAGATAGGGAGGGTGAGAGGGAGGCAGGAGGAGGGAAAGAGGGAAGGAGGGATAGAGGCTGAGAAAGAGGAAGAGGGAGAGAGAAAGGAAAAATAGAACGAGAGAGAGATGAAGAGAGGAAGAGAGAGAGAAATATTTTCAGATCTACGTGGAGAACATTCACAAGTCGCACGCGTTCCACCGCTCCTCCACTGGCAAGCAGTTCGGGCGCGCTGCGTCTCACCGTGGAAAGAATACTGATGATGGGCGAGGTACACAGTACTGTTACACGTGTACTTTAGTGAAACTGAGAGAGAGAGAGAGAGAGAGAGAGAGAGAGAGAGAGAGAGGGAGAGAGAGAGGGGAGAGAGAGATTCAGTGAACGACGGCAGCTCGGGTGCCGACTCCCGCACACCCTACCGGGTGCAGCCGGGAACTCTGCTGCGCAGTATCGGAGTGAGCAGAAGGAAGGAGAGTGAGTGGGTGTATGATGTATGTTTTGATATGTAGTCAAAGGGATTGCACTTTGATCTACCACTTTGTTACCGTATTGTCCAGTGACAACCTGTCAGCTTGTTTTGCTGATTCCTCCGGCTCACAGTAGACCGGGTGAGACTGCTAATGGAAGACGTAACAGCATAGGACAGGCGTGAGCGGAAGGAATAGTCGAGAATGCCAATCGGACGGAATGCTGTTGACATGCACTTGTGAATCTAGAGATCGCCTTTCCAGAACCGACGGACCATCCACGAGAGACGAGAATGAGCTCACAGGAGATGAACGAGAGTGGGAAGGTGAGGAGAGCGAGAGGGAGAGGGAGGGAGGGATGGGGGGAGAGAGAGAGAGAGTGGGAAAGAGGGCGAGAAAGAGAAAAGAAGAGATTGGTAATGGCAGTTAGCCTATTTTTTGTAATGATGCTCAAGTACAGTGAGCACCAATGCAGACGAGCAGACGGTTCATCATTCATAGCATAACTATCGCACGCCATCTTTCCAGCTCTCCATCCTGCCCTGGTTCCTAAACCACGAGTCGCAGCAGTGTCGCTACTGCTATGCCTACTGGGCGCGGCAGAAGCGGTGAGAGTCGTGATGAATGGGGAAGAAGAAGAAGAAGACGTACTCTTTCAGTTTCCGTCCATGGAATATCTACAACTTCTGCTGCCGTCAGAAGCTCGTAATGGACACTGTGGACGACTCAAAACAACCGGGTAGCGAGTGAAACATGAACTTAATAAACAGTTGTAAACGGTACCCAAACATTTATCTCACATTATATTTTCAAGTCTATTCCATGTCGACGTATCGCTTCTTGTCCTCGTTACGCAGGTAGACAATGTTGGGAAGGCGCAGACCGATACGACGCTTCTGGGGCATCATTGACTGAAAGAGAGGGTTGAGTGGGAGAGAGAGAAGGGGGAGAGAGAGAGAGAGAGAGAGAGAGAGAGAGAGAGAGAGCGGACCTTGACATGTAGCAGATTGGGTAGGCGCAGTCCGATTCGTCGCTTCTCCATTTGACCGAGTTGCTGGCCGGCGGCAGAGACGCAGAGGAACGCAAGGAACACACTGATCAGCAACAACACGTTCATGTCTCTGTGTGAGAGCGAGGGAGGGTGCCGACAAGTCCGAGGATGTTCTGGATTACGGTAGACTGAGCATAGGGTAGGGTATACGAACGATTACAGTTGTTCGAAAAGGCGTAGTTCAAAAAGAATGAATTCAGAGGAGACACGGTACAAAATATGAGTGATGCATATGACAGCGCGACGAAAGCGTTGTGTTTTGGACGGAGGACGGAGCAAGCTAGTCAGGGGATCAAGTCATAAACTTTTACGCAGGCCTATCATCATCTTATTAGCGGGGAGAGATAGTATCTTCCACCAAAACAATCGTACCAGCACACGACTACACTACACAAAAGATGCTGGATGGGTGAGATTACAATTCACAAACACGCGGTCAAAAGGGAAGAACACCATTTAAAACACCACGCAAACGCAGCCATCGAACAGCAATGAATGTGAAATATACGAGATGCCGAGATGACGCGAGAGACACGATAGATCACAAGTCAATCAACCCACGGCGGAATTTCAAACGACTAGCCGGAAAATGGCATCATTCTCCAAAAGGCGAAATGGCACAGTTGTCCGCACGCCCAAGTATTTCGGCGTAATTAATGCTACACTTGTATTTGCATGCGTTTTCGGTGTAATGAAGTCATTGGCATGCGCGGCGGGAGGCCGGAAAGTGAGATGGGAGAGGAAGCTGATGAGTCAAGACGGGCATACCGCCAATAGACAAGAGAGGCACACGCGCAAACAACTAGAGGACGCTTTCAGGACAATGCGTGTAGTTTCAGTCAAGTCGCCGAGAATCAGTTGAGTTGAGTACAATCTACTTTCACACTTTTTTATTTGTAGCATAAATAAATTGCACTTTCTATGAGGGTACACTATGACTATAGTGAGATATACGTGAGGAACATAATATTTCAAATACTATATGGTATACCAGAGGAGGAAAGAATGTACATGATAGATGGGGACAGAATCGCGTAACACTTGTTCAAATGTAGCAGACGAGAACCTTGACGTCCGACTTGGAGAAGACTTCGCGCAAAATTTGCTCCACCTGAAAAGTACAATGAGAGAAAGAGAAAAAAAAGACAGAGAGCGGGGCAGAGGGAGAGAGAGGGAGAGAGAGAGAGACAGTAGAGTCCTCATACCTTCTCCCACTTCAGTCCATCGAGTCCGCAGCCAATTTTCGGCATCAAAACGCCTTCCGTAAAATCAGCCATCAACTGATCGCGCATGTCCTAAAGGTATCATTGTCTCTCCTCCTCTCTCACTCTCCCCTTCTCTCTCTCTCTCTCTCTCTCTCTCTAACTCCCTCCCTCCCTCCCTCCCTCATTTCTTCTCTCTCACTCGTCCTCGTTTTTTCCCTTCTCTCTCTCTCTCTCTCAGTCTCTCTCTATTCTCTATCTCTTTCTTTTTCTCTCTCCCTTTCTCTTTCCTTTTCTTTTATCTCTCTCTCTCTCACTCCTTCCCTCTCCCTCTCTCTGACCTCAAGCGACGCACGCAGTGTCTCGTAGGTGGGCTTGTTGAAGTACCTGAAGTCAATCAATGAATCGATAATTGATCGAGAAAAGACTCGCCTCGGCTTGGTGATGAGGTAGTAGACGTTGGCTGAGTCGGCGCCGGTGGGAGACTGGAGCACAGCCGCCGTGCCGACACCCTTGCCTGAGGGCATCTCTCTCTCTCTCTCTCTCTCTCTCTCTCTCTCTCTCTCTCTCTTTCTCCCTCTCCCCACTCACCCTCAGCGACCTGCTTCTTCAGCTTGGCGACGCCCCCGTAGCGCTTCTTGAACTCGACGGCGATGCCCTTTCCCATACTGGAGAAAGAGGGGGAATGCAAAAGAGGAGAGGGAGAGAGAGAGAGAGGGAGAGAGAGAGCGACAGAGAGATAGACAGAGACAGAGACAGAGACAGAGACAGAGACAGAGACAGAGACAGAGACAGAGACAGAGACAGAGACAGAGACAGAGACAGAGACAGAGACAGAGACAGAGACAGAGACAGAGACAGAGACAGAGACAGAGACAGAGACAGAGACAGAGACAGAGACAGAGACAGAGACAGAGACAGAGACAGAGACAGAGACAGAGACAGAGACAGAGAGAGAGAGAGAGAGAGCGACAGAGAGATAGACACAGAGAGAGAGAGAGAGAGAGAGAGAGAGAGAGAGAGAGAGAGAGAGAGAGAGGATGGAGAGGGAGAAAGAGAGAGAGAGAGAGAGAGAGAGAGAGAGAGAGAACTGACGCGCAGTCGGCGGAGATGCAGTGAGCGAGTGCGTAGTCTGGGAAGAGCTCTTCAGATGCTTTGAACAGGTCGCGACGCTCTACGCTGAACGACGCCATCTGTAGCAAATAATTCGATCCGCTTGCAAAAATAAGGGTTACGGTAGGAGAATAATTTCATCTTCTTGAAAAACTAATGATTACTGTAGGAGAATATATTGATCTGGTAGAAGAAAAATTGATATTCTTGCAAAAATTGGGGTTATGGTAGGAGAACAATGTGATCTTCTTGCAAAAATAGGGAATTTTGTTAATAACTTGATGATTCTTGAAACATTACAAAACAACTCCTCCAGATACCTTGTTCGACAGCCTACAACTGTTTAATTTCAATCAAACTCGAGCAATAATTATATTAATAGTTTATCGTCTATTAATGAAACTTGTTCATCATCGCAAGAACAATGGCACGCAGCTTACAACACACACACAAACGTATCAATCCAGACAGACATTATCATATTTTGGTGTGATGATAACATGGAGTGATCTAATACCGGCAGGAGAGGGGGGGACAGAGCGAACAGTCGACTTATAGAAATACGTGTGCAAAAACATCAAACATACACAATATAAATAATATAATCGTACAAATATTATCTTTTAAAAGTACTTCCGTAAAAAGTGTTGTTTGTGTTAACCTGATTCAAGAAAAGCGCATGCATATATTATTAATTTTCGAAAAATCAAATCGTAAACACCTGAACATGAAAACTAACACAAACTTGCTCTTTCAAACGAATATAGAATAGTTACACGTAACATTCAGAATAATACGATTGTTTTGTTTATTTAGTGTTTTTTGCGGTTTATTATTTATGGTTTATCAGTAAAATAAAATGTTATTCGTGATGTTGTTTGACTCAATGTTTCAGGTATAAATGTCAAAAAAAACAAAACATGGAATTATTCAACATTAATTATTCAAAAATTATTCAACGTTTTGAAAGAGCAAGTTTGTGTTAGTTTTCATGTTCAGGTGTTTACGATTTGATTTTTCGAAAATTAATAATATATGCATGCGCTTTTCTTGAATCAGGTTAACACAAACAACACTTTTTACGGAAGTACTTTTAAAAGATAATATATGTCCTTTTGTTGAATTTCATAGAAATTTTCTCTCTCGTCTTCATACATGTAACATGTTCTTCTCTCATTATTTCATCAATTTCATTTCAAATTTTTTCGATATTTTCTCGTTTTCTCGTTCTCTCCTTCCATTCCTTCCCTCCTTCTCTCCTTCTTTCCTTCTCTCCTCCTCTCCTTTCCTCCTTCTCTCCTCCCATTCCTTCCCTCCTTCTCTCCTTCTCCCCTTCTCTCCTCCTCTCCTCCTCTCCTTCCCTCCTTCCCTCCTTCCCTCCTTCTTTCCTTCTCTCTTTCTCTCGTTCTCTCTTTCTCTCGTTCTCTCTTTCTCTCGTTCTCTCGTTATCCCTTTCTCTCTTTCTCTCGTTCTCTAGTTCTCTCGTTCTCTCGTTCTCTCTTTCTCCCTTTCTCTCTTTTCTCTCTTTCTCTCGTTCTCTCTTTTCTCTCTTTTCTCTCTTTCTCTCGTTCTCTCTTTCTCTCGTTCTCTCGTTCTCTCGTTCTCTCGTTCTCTCGTTCTCTCCGTCTCTCCGTCTCTCCTTCTCTCCTTCTCTCCTTCCCTCCTTCCCCACTTCTCCCTTTCTCTCTTTCTCTCGTTCTCTCGTTCTCTCGTTATCTAGTTCTCTCGTTATTTCGTTTTCTCTTTCTCTCGTTCTCTCGTTCTCTCGTTCTCTCGTTCTCTCGTTCTCTCGTTCTCGCGTGTCTCCTTCTCTTCTTCTCTCCTTCCCTCCTTCCCTCCTTCTCCCTTTCTCTTTTTCTCTAGTTCTCCAGTTCTCTCTTTCTCTCGTTCTCTCTTTCTCTCGTTCTCTCTTTCTCTCTTTCTCTCGTTCTCTCGTTCTCTCGTTCTCTCGTTTCTCGTTCTCTCGTTCTCTCCGTCTCTCCGTCTCTCCTTCTCTTCTTCCCTCCTTCCCTCCTACCACCCTCCTTCTCTCTTTCTCTCGTTCTCTCGTTCTCTAGTTATATCGTTCTCTCTTTCTTTCGTTCTCTCTTTCTCTTGTTCTCTCTTTCTCTTGTTTTCTCGTTCTCTCGTTCTCTCGTTCTCTCGTTCTCTCTTTATCTCGTTCTCTCTTTCTATCCTTCTCTCGTTCTCTCGTTCTCTCGTTCTCTCGTTCTCTCCGTCTCTCCTTCTCTTCTTCCCTCCTTCTCTCCTTCTCTCTTTCTCTCTTTCTCTCGTTCTCTATTTCTCTCGTTATATCGTTATATCGTTCTCTCTTTTTCTCGTTCTCTCGTGCTCTCGTTTTCTCGTTCTCTCGTTCTCTCGTTGTCTCGTTGTCTCGTTGTCTCGTTCTCTCGTTGTCTCGTTCTCTCCTTCTTTCCTTCCCTCCTTCCCGCCTTCTCACTTTCTCTCTTTCTCTCGTTCTCTAGTTCTCTCGTTATATCGTTCTCTCTTTCACTCGTTTTCTCTTTCTATCGGTTTCTCTTTCTCTCGTTCTCTCATTATCTCTTTCTCTCTTTCTCTCTTTCTCTCTTTCTCTCTTTCTCTCTTTCTCTCTTTCTCTCTTTCTCTCTTTCTCTATTTCTCTCTTTCTCTCTTTCTCTTTTTTCTCTAGTTCTCTCCTTCTCTCCTTCTCTTCTTCTCTCCATCCCTCCTTCCCTCCTTCTCCCTTTCTCTCTTTCTCTCGTTCTCTAGCTCTCTCGTTATATCGTTCTCTCTTTCTCTCGTTTTCTCTTTCTCTCGTTTTCTCGTTTTCTCGTTCTCTCTTTCTCTCTTTCTCTCCTTCCCTCCTTCCCTCCTCCTCCCATTCTCTCTTTCTCTCGTTCTCTAATTCTCTCGTTATATCGTTCTCGCTTTCTCTCGTTCTCTCTTTATCTCTTTCTCTCTTTCTTTCGTTCTCTAGTTCTCTCGTTCTCTCTTTCTATCCTTCTCTTCTTCTCTCCATCCCTCCTTCCCTCCTTCTCCCTTTCTCTCTTTCTCTCGTTCTCTAGCTCTCTCGTTCTCTTTTTATATCTTTCTCTCTTTCTCTGGTTCTCTCGTTCTCTCGTTCTCTCTTTCTATCCTTCTCTCGTTCTCTCGTTCTCTCGTTCTCTCCGTCTCTCCTTCCCTCCTTCCCTCCTCTCTTTTTCTCCTTTTCTCTCGTTATATCGTTCTCTCGTTCTCTCGTTCTCTCGTTCTCTCGTTCTCTCGTTCTCTCGTTCTCTCTTTCTCTCTCCCCTTACTAAATTCCTACTGATCGCAGCCACCAAAGTACATCTGTCTCTCTCCAAACAGCGTGCTCTCTCGCGTGCTCTCGCGCTCGCCCGCCAGCAGAGGGCTAGCTATCAGCTAGCGTGACTGGAAACGACACCCACCCACACGCTGGCCTTTCGCCTAGTGCGAGTGCGAGATCGCTCATAACTTCTTTCGGAGAAAAGATACAAAGATGCCGTCAATTAGTGATCTGCCCTATGGAACCGTGCGAATCTAACTAACATAAATTGGAAGACTTCACATTGTTGCTAACATGTCCTTTGGATATCGCTACTTGAAAATTCTGGCGCGAGCCTTATTTTAACCCAAGAGAGAGGGCGCTGCGCGCCCTCTCTAATGATTAAAAAAAGTTCTCTTGCGAGCGCAAATCGGATAAACACAAGATTTCACAGACGGGATGTGTTGAGCTCGCGGGTATAATAAATAGTAAGAGGATAGGTCAGCTGGTCTGCCTGTGATCAGCTGGTCTACCTGTGATCAGCTGATCTAGCAGCTGATCTACCTGGGCAGCGGCCGGACGAGGAAGAGCTTCTCGTTGTCGGCCGAGAAGATGGCATGGCTGGTGTAGTGCTGGATGAGGGCATGCATGTCCGAGAAGGTGCGAGAGCCGATCTTCAGACCACCGCCACCCACGTTCTCCACCTAGAGACAGAAAGACTCTCTCTCTCCTTCTCTCTCTCTCTCTCTTTCTCTCTCTTTCTCTCTCTCTCCCTCTCTCTCCCTCTCTCTCCCTCTCTCTCTCTCTCTCCCTCTGCCTAGCCCACCTTGAAGTGCTTATTCCTCTCCACTCCCTTCAGTGAGATGGACAGATCACCGGGCTGCAAGCAATGTCGTCAAATCGAAACTCCGAAATGTACTGGACAAATAAACTACCACAGTCCACTCACCGTGCTCTCGCTCTCGCGAACCAGGTAGTCGCCCTGTTGAGCGTTGATCAGTAGCCTGAAAGTGGAGGGGATGAGAGAGAGAGGGGGGGGCTCTCACCTGTCGGCGTGGTCCCTGCTGATGCGTCCGTAGTACCAGGGCTGCTGCTCCTTGGGCGCCGAGGGAGAGACGTTCATCGTCGACGGAGGAGACGCGCCCGTCACCTGCACCACACAACACTTGAAATCAATTTCAATGAATTAATTCACAATCACTCTCAATGGCATCCATGAACGGATCTTCGTCAACGAAGAACGACGTTCTAGTTTCAGAATACTTAAGAATACAGCGAAAGGCTACATGATCAAGCGGCTAGATCTCACTCAGTCAAACAGAATTCGAACATCTCTCACTCTTTCTCTTTCATGCCTACAAAACCCCATACCTCTCGCGCCTCAAATTTGACGAGCATACATCCACTCTTGGTACTGTTTGGCGGCCGAATGTTGAAAGATCAAACGGCGAGACAGTCGCCGCCGATGGGAAAAGCAAATACGGTAGAGTACGCAAAGTACAGTAATTTATTTCACAGGAGTCGACAGCGCAATCACAGATTCCAAAATGTGAGCTTGATTTCTACTCCCACGCAATTCCAAATTCGCGGCTGCGAGAGAGCATGTCAACCTACGAGAGCGCAGACATGCAAGCAAATCACACGCGCAGAGAGTGTGGGTATTCGAGAGAGGCGCGCGACGGCGAGAGAGACGTCTAATCGGACCTGTCAGACCAGCGGCCAGAGCGCGATTCACACGCGTGACCGGCACTTCAACACATTCGGAGAGGAGGAAAAGCGGGAGGCGCAACATACTCAAGGGACCATTAAAACAATCAATGTTCACTGGAGAGAGATCACAGAATAAAATACTTCGAATTCGAATTAGCAATGCCCACCTCGATATAGTTCCTGGGTACGAGCCCGGAGCGTCCGTCTGCCGAGCGCGCCATCCACCAGTCGGGGTCGTGCGCCGGATGGTCCGTGATGTCCAGGCGGTCGCCTGTGGGAGAGAGAGAGAGGTGAGGGAGAGAGGGAGGGAGAAAGAGGGGGACAGAGAGAAGGAGAGAGAGAGAGAGAGAGAGAGAGAGAGAGAGGAGAGAGGGGAGAGAGAGAGATAGAGAGAGAGAGAGAGAAAGAAATGACCCACCTTTACGGAACGACATCTCCTCCGGGTTGCTCGCATCGAACGAGTACAGCGCCACCACAACCTGGAAAACAATCAAAAATTGAACATTCAAAAATAAGCAATTGCGCCTACGAATCGCATGATAATAATAGCATTGTGTGAAACATGGAAGTTAATGTTCAAGTTCAGTAATGTTGATTGATTGCTCCTTGCATAATTGATTTGATTATGAATAGGAAACCCACCTCGAGCACCTCGGCCGCCTGCCCGTTCGATCCGTTCGCGTTGTGCGATGGAGACGAGAAGTTGTTGCCCAGACCCAGGCTCTGCAAGTAACGCATGTTTTCGAACCAACACAAATCGGAACATCTTTGTTTTACAGCTACCTTGTATACCTAATATCAATACTATAACGTCTCACGATCCGCCCACCGACCTGTAGTCCCTGTGCGATGGAGGCGACTCCATTAGCCGCGCCGGTCGACGAGCCATTGTAGCTGTCGGAGGGGGCAGGGGCAGCAGCTGCTCCCTCTTCCACGTAGTTGGACGGGAACCAGCCCGTCGAACCGTTGCACTCAAAGACAGACATACATTCTCATACATCCATCCATAAGGGCCGTCGACATACAGAGAGAGAGAGAGAGAGAGAGAGAGAGAGAGAGAGAGAGAGATCAGCATTCATTCCCCTCCTCACCTCTCCCTTCCACCATCCGTCGCTGCTCTTCTCGACGATGCGCACCGTGTCCCCCTTGTTCAGCCGCAGTTCATCCTCGAGACGCGGCTCGTACGTGTACTTGGCGAACGCCTCCATCGACTAAACCGGCAAGTTCAATGACATCTCTCACTGTCCTCCACGATAGCTGCCACCGATTTCGCAACCCAAGACGATAAATTTGATTGATTATAGAGTAGGCAGTAGGAAAGTTTGTACAATCAAAATGGTACTGCCGAACGTACCTTGTTGAATGCGTTAGGCACGGGTGAGCGGTTGTTGTTGGAAGGGAGGTGGGAGGAGGAAGAAGTGTGTGAATCGCCAAAACCCGACGACGGAGGAGACGAGAACTGATCCTGGACACGGTAATCATGAGGTATAATACACAGAGGAGGAGTACGCAGTGAATAACCAATACATAAAGTGAGACCGTTACCTGCTGCAATTAATCACGATCAAGCTTCTCGAGTAAACACGCCAAATCAATAAAGTTGTTGATATAATCTTATTCACTCTCTTCACAATCCCGTATCATTGTTATCACTCATTGGCAGCTCGCTTCGCCTCCCTCTCCAACACGAATCACGTCATACTTGACTCATCGCATCTCTCTCTCTCTCTCTCTCATGTCCCTATCACTAATCAATAACCATCACAATATCATGTATGTCAGTGATCAGTGTTTCACACGCGAGAGATCACCCGCTGAGTGAGTGGAGCGGCGGAAACACTGACATCCACTGATACACTGACACACATCGCGCATGTGAGAACCGAGAGAGCGAGAGACGAGAATGGGATTGCAATTCAAGCCAACGACACTGGACAACGACACTTCCCGGATCGCAGCACTGCTCTCTCTTTCAAGACCTTTCCTTGAAGCCCAAATCCGACATGTGACTTCTCCAAACCGGCTACACGAAAAAAAACCAAGGCGAGAAATTGGGAGGCTCAAATTTCAAAGCGACACACACTCACACTGGCGAGTCTATAGAGATGTGTGAAAACGATACAGAGTCAAAAGGAGCAGAGCGGATGAAGCGCGAGTTCAACGCGTTCACGCAACACAACAAAGCGGGAACATGCGATTCGTAACACACATAAAAATCAATGCTAGAGATGTGTGGATTGGGCAATGGCGCGTAGGACTGTGTGTTTGTGACAGAAGAATGCATACAATCTCTCCATCTCTCTCTCAAACTCCAAGTGTTTGCTTTTCAGTTGGAAGGCGCGGCGGCGGTCAACCTGGACTCTCCGACTCGCGCACTCTCTCACTCATCCAACCAGTTCCGCGCAACTAGTTTCACACCTACTACTACTACTGACTGTACAGCGCCAAAGTCACACGTCAACTATAGCCGGCGATTCGCGGAAACGGACAGCGCTCAATCTGCATGAAAAGGGCGCAAACATTGCGAGACGAGGAACGGTGATAAGATAACGCTATCACCAGACGTGATATAAACATAAAAACGTTGTAAATTAGCATACCTCTATTCTCCTGGGAGCTGGCTGCTTTCCGCCGCCGCCGAGTCCCTTCAGCTTGTCGACGAGCGACTCGCGGCGGACATAGTTGGACGGCACGAATCCCACCCGACCCTCCTCGTTCGCTACCTAGATTTGCATATTAATAAGTTACATAATAACTTCAAACATCAAAACAAGCCGTACAATCAATCATAATTTGCATAATCAATAAATTGAATATCTAACGCACCTTCCACCAGTTCTTAGTGTCGTCAATGAGTCGGAGGCGCTCGCCCTTTCGTATGCCGAGCTCCTGATCCTCCTGTGGCTGGTAGTCGTACTTGACCACCACGTACACTTCCTCCGACATACTCAAAACAAACATAACCTATTAGAAACATGACCATGACACTTTCAAAACAACAAAATTATGCAAGTTTAGTTCAATCATTCAACAAAATTAGTAACCGTTTCAGTCACGGTGTGTTTGTTGATTTGTGTGAACAAACACACGTCATGTGTGAACAAATATAAAAGTCCATAAACATTGCAGATAATCCACGTGCAAACACAACAAAAACCAAAACGCGTCGGTCGATCGACTCTCACCTGAATCACACGGTCACTCTCTCTCACTCGCGGCAGCGACGGCCGGGGGAAAAGGAGCGAAATCGAGCGGTCGGTCGGTGGAGAAAACGCGACGGGACGTGTGGTAATCGCTGTGCCCGTATTGTGAAACGGGGTGACCTTCAATTGGAAGAGACGCGTGCGCAGAGCGGAGAACACAGCAGCAGCAGCAGCGGTCAGATATCCCGAATCCAGGCAGGCGCGCGCTCTCCGCTCTCTCTAGCCGGCAACGCTCGATTATTGCGATGACTCGGTTAGCGAGCGGCGGGCAGAGAGAGGAAGCGGCTTCCTCTATGAATGTGAAGTCCGCGGGGAATAGTGCGGAATGTGGGAGAATGCACCAGTAGCCAGGGTCCGACGCGGTCAGTCGAGGGGCTCACTTGCCGCGGGCGAGGCAGCGTCAGCTATCGATCGAACGTGGAAACCGCGTGTCCGCGACCGGAATGACACTCTCTGTCCCTCTCTCTCTCCCTCCTCCTCCTCTCCTCTCTCGCGAGCCGCACACTCTCTGGAATACACGATTCGTTGGAGGCGAAACGAGTAGTATTATGCGATGGGGGCACTCGAGTGCTGCTGGTAATCTCTCGGCGGATTGCGGCAAACGTATTCAAAGTCGCGGCGCGTGCGACGACAAAGCCACACACCGCGAACGGCAATCGACACTTGTGCTACTTTCGGCCACCACTCGACGTATTCAGCCAATGATAGAATCCCGCATGTGTGTGTGTGTTGGAGGTCAATGAGCCGGGAAACTGGAATTTCGTTTCCTTTCCGAGACTTCATTTCAAATTAGCGGTTACCGAAAGTAGGACAGTCCCGGCGGGCAAAAAGAGTGCGACGTATGCGCGCGGGGGTACGGAAACCGATTGATTCGATCAGCAAAAACGTGCTAACAAACCAAACCACAACACATATCTACCCATATAAGAGCGTTTGTCGTGCGCCAAGATCTAGAGAGGGCGGATGATACAATGCAAACAGCACTCATCCCATCATCAGCTGCTGCTCCCCTCCTCTCGCGCGGAACCCGCTCATCCTCTGTTGTCGCGGTTGCACCCCGCAGGGTCGAGACAGCAGATTAATCGACAGATTGCGCCCTCTCCACCACACCAACCCCACACATATGTGCTCTAATTGGCTGGAGAGGGCGTAAGAACCCCACTCAAAGCACAACACTTGCTGTAACAAGAACGAAACAACCAAATCACAACAGAAAAATCCGCAAAAAGTGATGTAGTGTGAATTAAACAACATTTCTGTACAAATCACTTTACACTTAAACAGCACAACACCAACGAAAACTTTCAGGCTTGTAAGAAAACGATTTATCTAGTTCAATATCACCTCAAATTTTTAAGATAGTAGTTCGTAATAGTGTAAGTAATAAGAATGTCTTCTCTGCTACTGCTCATCCTGCTGCCTTCCTTGGCCAGCGACCTGCATCCGCTGGAATCGTTCGAGTGCGATTCGCATGTCGAAGTGAGACGAGTAGAGACAGGCAATGTGCGTCTCGAACATGTAGAACATCAACAGAAAGCTGAACGTCGACGAGAGATAGTCCATCTAAACAACCTCCCATGTATTCAATATTTACATAAATACGTTATTGTATTAGACGTATACCGTACCCCGTCGTTCTTAGACTGCTCGAGATTGGAGGTGGAGAAGAAAAGTTCGAGCGAGTCGGCCATAGCAGTGACAGCGACATGCAACTGAAATGAGGAACATGCGAGAGCAATCAATAAACCAAACCAGACTGACGAACCAGACTGAAGGTGGCGAAGAAGTGCATTCTCGCCGGACTGACAGCCAGACGCCGAGCCCACACCGGACGACACGACACCACCTAGCACATACGGTAGGTACAGTACGCCTACCGTAATCCTCACCTCGACCAGACCGAACGCGAGCAGTGACATCATCGGGAAGACGCAAAAGATAAAGTACTTAACCACCACGTTCATCACCTACAGTAACGCAACGTCTAAAGTACAGTAGTTTTACCGTACCTTTCCCACGTCTAGTGAAGTGCTCCTATCTCCGGGACAGTGTTCGAGGGAGAAGATGTGACAGATCGTCTCCTTGTCTTTTTCCGCCTCCTCCGAGAACCGCCACATCAGAAAGGCGCAAGACGCCAGGCCCACCAGCTAATATCGATTGATTATCGATCGATAGTCATACCCACCTTGCACCACGCCTTCACCCAGGGATGGCGCTCGCGCGGCGGCGGCTCCACACGGATATCATCAGCTGGAACGGATGGTGAGAGAGAGAGAGAGAGAAAGAGAGAGAGAGAGAGAGAGAGAGAGAGAGAGAGAGAGAGAGAGAAAGGGCGCACCCATGTCCATGTTGGGTGGCTGGTGTTGCTCTACTTGCTCAGCCATTGCGTTTAGCTGCAGCGGTTCATACATTCAACCGCGCGCGGGTGGGGCTACGACTGCGAATGGAACACTCTCCACAAACACCGTTGCTGTAACAAGAACGAAACAACCAAATCACAACAGAAAAATCCGCAAAAAGTGATGTAGTGTGAATTAAACAACATTTCTGTACAAATCACTTTACACTTAAACAGCACAACACCAACGAAAACTTTCAGGCTTGTAAGAAAACGATTTATCTAGTTCAATATCACCTCAAATTTTTAAGATAGTAGTTCGTAATAGTGTAAGTAATAAGAATGTCTTCTCTGCTACTGCTCATCCTGCTGCCTTCCTTGGCCAGCGACCTGCATCCGCTGGAATCGTTCGAGTGCGATTCGCATGTCGAAGTGAGACGAGTAGAGACAGGCAATGTGCGTCTCGAACATGTAGAACATCAACAGAAAGCTGAACGTCGACGAGAGATAGTCCATCTAAACAACCTCCCATGTATTCAATATTTACATAAATACGTTATTGTATTAGACGTATACCGTACCCCGTCGTTCTTAGACTGCTCGAGATTGGAGGTGGAGAAGAAAAGTTCGAGCGAGTCGGCCATAGCAGTGACAGCGACATGCAACTGAAATGAGGAACATGCGAGAGCAATCAATAAACCAAACCAGACTGACGAACCAGACTGAAGGTGGCGAAGAAGTGCATTCTCGCCGGACTGACAGCCAGACGCCGAGCCCACACCGGACGACACGACACCACCTAGCACATACGGTAGGTACAGTACGCCTACCGTAATCCTCACCTCGACCAGACCGAACGCGAGCAGTGACATCATCGGGAAGACGCAAAAGATAAAGTACTTAACCACCACGTTCATCACCTACAGTAACGCAACGTCTAAAGTACAGTAGTTTTACCGTACCTTTCCCACGTCTAGTGAAGTGCTCCTATCTCCGGGACAGTGTTCGAGGGAGAAGATGTGACAGATCGTCTCCTTGTCTTTTTCCGCCTCCTCCGAGAACCGCCACATCAGAAAGGCGCAAGACGCCAGGCCCACCAGCTAATATCGATTGATTATCGATCGATAGTCATACCCACCTTGCACCACGCCTTCACCCAGGGATGGCGCTCGCGCGGCGGCGGCTCCACACGGATATCATCAGCTGGAACGGATGGTGAGAGAGAGAGAGAGAGAAAGAGAGAGAGAGAGAGAGAGAGAGAGAGAGAGAGAGAGAGAGAGAGAGAAGGGCGCACCCATGTCCATGTTGGGTGGCTGGTGTTGCTCTACTTGCTCAGCCATTGCGTTTAGCTGCAGCGGTTCATACATTCAACCGCGCGCGGGTGGGGCTACGACTGCGAATGGAACACTCTCCACAAACACCGCCATTTCCAACGAAACCGTCTCGCCTCGAGAAAAATGTAGATGGTTCTTCAGACAACACAAGAATCATCCAACAAAACATTTATCAATAAAAATAAACACTCTTTGTCTTTGACAAAATTCACATGAAAAATAAAGAAGAAATCAAATCATAAGCACATGTACAGCCTTGAGAATCTCTCGTACCCGCTCCTCCTTCTCTCCTTCTCCCCTCACTCCTCCATCTCCTCCTCGTTCTTGATCAACACCGCTTCGCGCACCATAACCACCACTCTCTCCGCAGTGTTCTTCACCACTCGACCACTCTTGATCAGCAGAGCTCCCTTCGATACCAGGTCCTGAAAACCATATATTCTAACATGTAAAAAAAAAATGAACCACTCACCTCGACACTGGCTCTGATCTGCACCTTGATGCACTCCTTGCCAGTCTTATCGCTGGCGAGGAACTTGTTGCAGAACTTGCGGTTGAACAGATCGCAGCCCGTCAGAGAGTACTGAATAGGAGGGATTGAGAGAGAGAGGGGGGAGAGAGAGGGAGAGAGAGGGGGGGGGGAGAGAGAGGGAGATAGGAGAGAGAGAGAGAGACCGACCATGACTTCCGTCGGCACGAGCACATCGACTGGCTGGTGTCCTCTCGTCACTCGCCTCTCCACCAAGTGAACACAGTAGAAGGGAGTCGTCTGCTGCAGCACGTGAGTCGTCTCTGAAACGCATCTCTCTCTCTCTCTCTCTCTCTCTCTCTCTCTCCTTTCCCTCTCTCCCCTCTTCCACCCACCCCAGCACGCCTTGCAGTGTCCGGCCATCTTGTTCGTGTCGAGGTTGCAGAGTGGAACGGGCCGGATCGCCATACAGTCCGCCTTCTGAAACCACCACAAATACCTATCATAACAAGAACCTTTCCTGACACTCAACTCACCTCACACTGCAGCATCCACACCACCACCGCCCGCGTCACCGCAAACGCCGTCGCACTGAACAATGGAATAAGCCCCGCCCCTCTAAACCCCGCCTACCTGGTGCCGGTGATGACGTCTCCCTGTTTGGCCGCCTGCCACGCGCGCTTGTCGTCCAGCCACGTGGGCGAATCGTCGTCGTCGCCGATGGCAGCCAGTTTCGAGTCCAACTCATCCAGAACACTGGCCAGAGCAGCATCCACGTTCACCGAACGCGGGTGGCACTCGCGCACAAGCGCCTTCAGCTGAAACACATCCTATCTGTCTGTCTCTCTCAGCTCTCCCCGCTCCCCCCCCTACCTTCCTGTCCGCCTTGTCCATCGTCTTCTTGATCCTCGCCCTCCTCGCTTCGTCCTCATCCGCCTGCTCCTTCTCCGGCGACAGGAACACCGAGTCGTGTTCGTGGAAGGGGACAGAGTCGCTCACCTCCTCCTCCTCCATAACCACCTCCTGCTCCTGCTCCTGCAACAAGATTTATACCGTAACCCACACAGTATGATTACTATTAACTATACAGTACACCCACCTCCTGCGCCCTTCCACCAGTCTTCCTTGCCGAAGTCGTGCTGCCGCGCTGGAACCAGCTCTCGCGAGGCGGCGGAGCCTCAAATAAATCCCAGTCGTCCTCGTCATCCCACATTGCACGACCGCTATTGGGCATCGCCGAGCGCGCAATCAACTCATTCAATACCAGCATCACGCTGTCTAATCACCTCGTTGCGCACCGCTGCAGTCTGCTGCTTCTCCTTCTCCACCTCCATTTCCAGTCGCATCTCCTCCTCCTCCTCGTCCAGCTCTCGAGCCACCTGACCTAGTGTCACCGCATCTCTCTGAAAACTCTCTCTCTCACTCTCCTTCCCTCCCCCCTCTCTCTCTCCCTACCCACCCTGACCGGTCGACCGTACGTGTCCTCTATCATCTCATCCTCCTCCTCTCTCTGCCCCTCTCCCCGTCTCCTCTTTCTCGACACAGTCACCGCATTCGTGTCGCTCATCACAGACATCATAGTCGCATCGGGCAGCGGGATCTGTGGTCGATAATCAATAACTTATAAGACAGACAGACAGACAGACAGACAGACAGACAGACAGACAGACAGACAGACAGACAGACAGACAGACAGACAGACAGACAGACAGACAGACAGACAGACAGACAGACAGACAGACAGGCAGGCAGGCAGACAGACGCGGCTCACCTCCTCCTCCCGCACCAGCGCACTCCTCTCGAGGTTCGTGCTCGCATCGATCATCGTGCAGTCATCATCGCTGTTCGAGTTCGCCATACTCCCACCGTTATCCTGAAAATAATATCCTGAATAAGCTTACTCTGAGATTTTCATCAACGGAGTTCTTAACTTCGATGTCGTTGCATCATCCTGCCTTCTGCTACGTCTCCTGTCCTCCCTCGAGTTATTCGACAGCGTGCTGATCGAGCCAAACTCGGAGGTCGACTTCTCCACATTCTCTCCTCCTCCTTCTCCACTGTGCTCCACATCCATCCTGTGCGCACTCTCCATCTGGGAATCACTCACATCACCGGGCTGAAAACAATGATAAGTAAACAGTAACAGTGACAGAACTAACAGTGATTTCTACTACTCACCCGAGACTGTGACGTCTGCTCCTGCTCCTGCTCCTGCTCCATCTCCTCGCCACTCGAAACCACGACACGTCCAGCCAGTACACTCTCCTGCGTGCCGATTGGGTCCTCGGAGGCGTTGTGCTAGAAATAGGCATTGAGAGAGAGAGAGAGAGAGAGAGAGAGAGAGGAGAGAGAGAGAGAGAAGGGGGAGAGGGGGGAGAGAGAGGGGGAGAGATGACCACCCCACCCACCTCATCCTCATCGAATCCCAGGTCGAGTAGGTCTCCTGACTGGTCCATCTCCTCCACCACAGTAGCAACACTCGGTTCGATCGAGCTCGAAAAGGCGGCGTTGAGCAGGTCGCGTAGCCGTTGCGAGTCTTCTCCCTCGCTTTCTCCTCCTCCTCCTGCTCCCTCTTCCTCTCCTCCTCCTCCTGCTCCCTCTTCCTCTCCTCCTCCTCCTGCTCCCTCTTCCTCTCCTCCTCCTCCTGCTCCCTCTTCCTCTTCTCCTCCTCCTGCTCCCTCTTCCTCTCCTCCTCCTCCTGCTCCCTCTTCCTCTCCTCCTCCTCCTGCTCCCTCTTCCTCTCCTCCTCCTCCTGCTCCCTCTTCCTCTTCTCCTCCTCCTGCTCCCTCCCCTCCTCCTCTTCCCGTCTCCTGATTCGTCTCCATCGATCCCTCATCGTCTGCCAGACCTTGCGTGTACGTCTGACTGTAGCTCGCCGGAACGCCCTGAAAATGAATTATAAAACATTACAACAATAAAAAAACTCACCACGCATTGCTGCGGCACAACCTCCTCCTCCTCTCCAGAAGACTGAGCCATCTGAAAAAAACAGTCAAACAGGAACCAAACACAACAAGAGAGAACCAGAGATTGTGATATTTCTCTCACAATATTCACCCCCCCCATCCCCATACCTGTCGCTCTTTCATCAGCCTCGTCATTCTTCTCGTTTTCGGAGTCGCCGGAGTGACGGCGTGTAGAGCAAACGCGGGAGTCGGCGCCATCGCAGCCACGAGGGGCGTGGCCAGAGTGGGCGTGGACTCGGTCATCTGCGACTCTTCCAGGTTCTCATCTCCCCTCTGCTCGTTCACAGTGGGCGTGGCTTCAGTGGGCGTCGCTGTCCCGCTCGATTCATCCACAGCCGCCGGCGTGTCGCGTAAGGAATTCGGGGGCGCGTTCGGCGGTTCGAATGTCTGAAGTATAGAAAAGACCGATGAACATAACATGCGAGAAAAAAACTCACATCCGGCTCTGTGTCGACAGAGCTCGGCAACGCCATGTCGAGGTCGTCGTCGTCAGTCGACGAGAACTGAAATAACGAAAAAAATCTCTCTCTTTCTCTCTCCAGCTCCCTCTCTCTCTCCAACTCATTTACCATTCGTTCTCCAATAGGATCGCCCTGTTTGAGTATTTCTCCACCTCCTGCTACTAGTCCTCCCACTGCTCCCTTCTCTCCAATCACTCGATTCGAGACAGATACGAAAAACCGCTGAACCGACTGGCTCGCCTGCGTGAGGTTCAGGTGCGGCTGAAAAACATGTTGAAAGAGTACAACAAAAGGAGGGCTGATGCGCACCTTGGCGGGTCCGTTGGGGGTGGATCGGGCGGCAGGCGAACCGTTAAGGACCATCTGGAGGGGCGTGCGGGCTGTCGTAGCAGCGGTAGCGGCAGAGAATGCAGCCTCAACCTCCGCCTCTGCCTCGGCGCGTTCTATACACACACAATTCCGCCATAATACGCATGTCTCACTCACTCTTCATCTCCTTGCGAGTGTCCTTCGTCACTTCGGCCACTTTCCTGGAAAGAAGGATTGAAGAGAGTGGAGAAAATGAGGAGACCCTTACCTGAAGCAGTTCTCCTGCAGCCTAAACACCGGCGGTGGCATCGTCTGTGCAGGATCCGTGGCGTCGGGTGACAATACACGAATCTGAAGACATCTCTCTCTCTCTCTCTCTCTCTCTCTCTTCCTCTCTCTCTCTCCCCTCCCTCTCTCACCTGTCTATGGAAATTGGCGCCGCCACCGTGCATAGTAAGAGTCGTGGTGTTCATTGTATCAGACTTCACGTTGATGTTGATCATCAGACAAAAGTCGCCCGCCTAAATTACGTTGAGAAAAAATAAAGATCAATCTACAACACGATCGCTAGCTACCGTATTCACCAATCTTGGCGGTGGAAGATAGAAAGAAAGAGAGAGAGAGAGAGAGAGAGAGAGAAAGAGAGAGAGATGAGGAGAGAGAGAGAGAGAGAGAGAGAGAGAGAGAGAGCGGTTGAAGAGAACCGACCTTGACGGTGAGAGCGTGGTAGAAGCACTCGCCGTAGCACACCCACATCCACCACATGCACGCGTTGTCGAAAGAAGCGATCTAAAATTCACAATCAGGAAATCAATTGATCAATCAATAACGCACATACAAGCAATTCCTCATCCAACGTGTGAGTGTACTTGATATCAGCTGTGGGAAGGTGAAAGAAGTTGTTTCTGAAATAAATGTGACGTCATTCATCGATCCATAAAAATCGATACTCGATACTCACATTCGCGTCGGCATAGTGCCATCCCAAACGCGCACGACACGACATCCTCTCCTTGTGTCGTATACGGCAAGGACCTGAACAAAATCCCTCCCTCCGCTCTCTCTCTCTCTCTTTTTCTCTCTCTCTCTCTCTCCTCTCTCTCTCTCTCTCTCTCTGTCACTCACCTGACAAAACAAATCCATGTATGACTTTGTCTGAATCTGCTCCAGTCGCTTCAACTGGTAATTCTTAGGCAGAGGAGGGATCGGGGGCAAGGGTGCGGGCTGAAACGAGATAATATGTTTACGCGAATAACGAACATCAAACCGTCAATCAAAAGTGTTAAATATACAATAATAAAGTGAATAAGACTGACGATGGGATTGCAGTCGGTGAGCGGGCTGCCGGGTGTGTAGTGGTGGAGACGCACCGGACCGCGAGTCGAAGGAGGGGTGGAGGGGGCGGCGGCGGCGTATCTGAAGATCCAATGATAGAGGCAGGCAATGCATAACAAAGGAGACAGAAAGAGAGAGAGCATACATCCCGGCGCTTTGAGAAGTTAATTTCCGGATGATGACTTACGTACGGAAGATTAAAATGATCTCGAAGTTACGAAGTTATGTTTTTGACCATACGTACGAAATGGAAAAGACCCGAGCGGAGTTATGGACCGGTAACAAGCGGAGAGCGTATTAAATTCAAAAAAAATCATGAAGACATGGATGGTGCACCGGTTTAAAATTTAATTTTCGTACGTTTGATATTTTTCCCAAATGAAGTAATTTACGCTCTTTCAAAGCAGTAAAAAAGAAATGTGAGGGACCAAATAAAAATCTAGCTTCTCAAAGTGACTCACTCTGGACTCAAAGAATCTCAAGCAACTTTGTCAGCTACTTCTCTCTATTCTAATATTTAATTTTCGTACGTTTGATAGTACCAACCTTTTAGTAATAAAATAACATAAATTCATGCATAGTTACAGAATTATGTGTTACTGTGTGGTGAGATAGGTAGGTCTGGGATTTGGGTCGTGATATAATAATGATAGCGGTTCACAACTCCGATCGGGATTTTCCCTACGTACTACGTACGGAAAGTTTGAATCACTTCTCACATGTCTCTATGTATGAGAGAGAGCGACAGAGAGAGACAGAGAAAGAGAGAGGGAGACTACCTGTTGGGTGCTCGCTGGACGACGAGCGAGAAGTCCGAATCGGCCGTGTATGGGCGGACGCAGTCCTGGCGCGCCACCAACTCGCGAAGAGCGCGCAGCGGAAAGTCGTGGTTCAAGAAAGTTTACTTTTACCTTAGATAGAGTAATTTAATTATACAATAGGAAACACTCGCCGTTTCCAGATTGACGGGCGAGTTTGTCCTGGCGTTGGAGTAGACGTATTCGGTGGGGTCGTCGAGGCCGGGCTTGTAGATGCACAATGTGCAGCCGCGCACGCCCAGCTTCGCGCCCAGCGCACACGGGATGTTCAGCTGCAACGAGTAGGTGGGCAAAGGCAACGAGGAATAGTAATTGACAGAGCGAACTTGAAAATTGCACATTGTCCAAAGGATTGTGTGAATGATCATATTTTAATAAACATATTGTATTGTGTTGTAAGGTGGTAAGGTCCAACAGCAACCGAAAGGCAGCCAAAGAGACAACGTACCCGTGCCCTGTGGATGCGGACGATGCAGCCCTCCCTCAGCAGGGTCGCGTCGGCGTGGCAGTTGCTCACCGTGCACTCGATCGTCTTCGCCGGGTTCTCGTCGTATAGAACAAGGTGGACTAAACAAATATAACTACCGTAACCCTAAAATAACAGGGAACCATACCCAGGTCGGCGTTGGGCTCCGCGGTTTTCACGATGGCATAGAGGTTCACCTTGATCTTGTCGATCTCAGTAGATATTCTGAAATAATAAATACATTTAAAATAAAACAACTCTGTGATGTAGACGACGTACCCGAATCCAGCTTCGACGAACATGCGAGCGATAGTGTAGTACTCATAGCTAGTTGCAGGCGGCTTCTTCGGAGGCATTATCGCCTGTAAAAAAAATGAAAAGGAACAACAAACAACAACGTGAACATGTTCGAACAACACGAATCGGGCACGTCTATCATTCATGTTCAATCAAACACCAATCTAATGCAAGTAACAAGAAGCAACATATAAAACACATAAAAGCCAAAAGGGAAACAAACCGTGTAACCGACTGGTTGCAAAAAACAACCACGAACAAATAAAACGTAAAAACAAGAAAAAACAAGAAAACATCACAATTCAAAATTTTAACTTCGCGGTATCGCTAAAGACCGCAAGTTGCAGCCGTTCGGCGCTCACACGCGTCAGGTGGACTTCCCGCGCGGATTACTGTAGCCAGCATCAAGGTCATTTCCCCAAAATTTCTCGCTGTTTCTCGTGTTTTGTGTGCGATCAATCGTTTCTTTCGTTGTACCGTACATTTACAGTAACTTTGTGATTGTGCAGGAGCATGGGTAGACTGGCGGCGGCGATTCTCGTCGCTTTCGTGGCGGGCGTGGTGCTGTCGCACACGCACTCGCACGAGCCGGCGCACATGAAGTACACCAGGGAGGTGAACGAGGTGCGTTTTGATCAAATGCATAATAGAGTGAAATGGTGATTTGAGGCGGCTGCCGACGAGGACCACGGACATGCCCACGAGCATCACGGACACGCGCACGGACCCGGTGGTGAGTTGGTTTCTTCTCCTTTTTTTGAGTTTGACCAAAAATATGTGGTTGTTGCAGTATAGTATTCAATGTAATTATGATAATATGAATGTTTAAAACATTATAGGTTGCCCGCACGCGCACGCGCACTCTCACGAGGCTCACGGACACGCGCACGAAGAGGCTCACGGACATGCTCATGACCACGCCCACTCTCATGGAGGACACGGACACAGCCACGACTCGCACACGGCCAAGAAGCGCGACGTCCACGTCGAGGAGGTCAAGTACGAGGGGTGAGTGCGTGTTTTGTGTTTTGTTGTTTCCATTTTTATTGACCTTCTCCATCCAGAGTTATGAACATGAACATCAACTGGAGCGAGCACTGGGACACGTTGTGTCACGTGTTGGACAGGTTTCACAGAGTTGTCGAATTGTAACACCTCGATTTTCAGCTTGCTAAGAATGACGGAAGAGAATTGGGACAGGTAGATTTGAGGATGATGAATAATTGTGTCGGTCAATATATCGATCCTTCAGATTCCTGTCGTTCATGAACGACGCGAAGACTCGTCTGTGGGTGCACGCGATCGGAGCCACTCTCCTCATCTCGGCTGCGCCCTGCTTCATCCTCATGTTCATCCCCATCCAGGTGCGGTTCACGGTAGTTATTGATTGATTGATCGTTATCATTATCGAATGATTGCTTGCAGGACGCCACTTCGGCCGAGTCGGGTCCCGCTGCTCAAGGTGCTGCTGTCGTTCGGATCGGGCGGTCTGCTCGGAGACGCTTTTCTTCACCTCATCCCTCACGCCACACCCGCTGGAGACGTGAGTGGAGGAATCAGTGTTTGAAGATTAATTGATTGATTGATTGATTGATTGATTGATTGATTGATTGATTGATTGATTGATTGATTGATTGATTTCAGGGCCACGCTCACTCTCACTCGCACTCTCACTCGGAGGGCGGCCACAGCCACGCGCCGCATGACATGAGCGTCGGCGGATGGTGCTCGCCGGTCAGTTGAGATGATCTAATTTGCGTATTTCTTGTCGTACCGTAATCTTGCAGGTATCATTGCGTTCCTGGTGGTGGAGAAGGTGGTGCGAATCATTCGCGGAGAGGACGGCCACGGACACTCGCACGGACACTCGCATGGGGGAAAGAAGGTGAGAGGTTGTCGGGCGTATTTTGAAGATGCTGTCCACTACTGATGTGACTGAATTGTTGCTTATTCGCTGTGTGTTTGGGTCAGTGGGCAGTGCGCAGGCGCAGTGGTGTTTGCATTAGCCGACGGCCGACCGTCGACTTTGACAGCTATGAGAGTACCGTACACCGAGAGACCAAGAGTACCGTATAACGTATGATGTTTGTGTCGCAGGAGAAGTGCTCGGACGACGAGTCTGACGAGAAGAAGAAGGGCGGAGACAAGAAGAAGAAGGGAGAGAAGAAGGAGGACGCACCCAGGGAGATCAAGGTTGGTACACGTGTATTCTATATTGACTGTAGATGTTCGTATGCATGTGGTCAATCGTCTATAGGACGATGGACGGCTCGAGAAATGTATTAAGATGAATGGCTAAGATGAAGGTGAAAATGAATGACATTATGTGAACGTGTGTTTTTCAGGTAGCCGCGTACCTGAACCTGGTGGCCGACTTTGCGCACAACTTCACCGACGGCCTGGCCATTGGCGCCAGCTTCATCGCCGGGAACCACCGTCGGAGTCGGTGCGTTATTTGTTTGTTTGTTCTCTACTAGTTATTTACTTTCTCTGCTTTGTTACTTCTTCAATGTTTGTTTGTTGTTTATTTTCTCTCTACTCGTGATTTACTCTCTCTTTCTTAGCTTTGTCGCTTATTGGTTATTGATTGATTGTTTCCAGTGACTATGGTGACTGTGCTGGTGCACGAGGTTCCGCACGAGATTGGCGACTTTGCCATCCTCATTCAGTCGGGGTACTCCAAGAAGAAGGTAAGTCCTTTTGATTTAATTGATTCGATGATTACGTGAAAATCTGAACTATTTTGATGTGATCTGTGATGTGTTGCAGGCTATGCTGGTTCAGCTGGTGACTGCCCTCGGAGCCCTTTCGGGATGCGTGCTCTCCCTGTGGGCGGCTGACACCAGCCTCGCTGACGCTGCCGCCAGCAGGTGAGTGGGAGGGAGGGAGGGAGAGAGAGAGGGGGGGGAGAGAGATCTATGAAGTAGTATTAGAAAAAAAAACGAATAGGAAGTGGTATTGACACTCTTTTCAGCTGGGTGCTTCCGTTCACGGCCGGAGGTTTCATCTACATTGCTACCGTGTCCGTCATGCCTGAGCTTCTCGAGAACAGCAGCAGCTGGCAGAGCATCAAGGTACGGTATCTTGGGGATACGGTAGTTTTTGGACTACTGTATATTGATTTATGATGTTTGTTTTTCAGGAGATGATTGCTCTCGGTCTGGGCATCTTCATGATGTACCTCATCGCCATCTTTGAGTAGACGAAGGATGATCGATTGACTTATCGATCTTTTCTCTGTTGTTGCGTAGGTCAAGTGTCACGACTGATGTTTTGTTTCCTCCAAAAATGCGATACGTTGTTGCTACGTTTGGTGAGAGCCCCTGCAAGGCCTTTTTTTCTCCCAACTCCTCTCTCTGTCTAATTTATTTCGTACGTTTCCACTGGTTTAGGGTGTGTGTGATAATATCATTACTGATACATGCGATTTAGTCTACTTGTATTGTT
>CAWZYM010000149.1:0-195000 GCA_963966185.1 Rhabditoides inermis
GAGCCTCGACGGCGGGGGCCATTACTGCAATACTGGAACAATAAAACTTCAATAAACAAACTGTCAACAAATAAATAAACAAACGAAAGCGAAAAGTTGTTTATTTCCCGTCAGTCAAAATGGTTGCAAGAATTTCCCGCACAAAAGTGTTCTGACTTCGGAATTTATTCAACTTCTATTTTTTTATTGATTTGTATTGCACCTTTCAGTTCAAATACAAATGGAATCCCCTCCCGATACTGCTTATCCGTCGTACGACGTTAGTTTGTATGACATGTTCTAGACTGCATGTATGCTTGCTAATGCACAGAGAGATTCACCAGCAGCCTTGTGTTTGTTTCTTCTCACCATCTCACCTTGTATCTGTTGTAACCAGTAGGTGTTCCATCACTGTTTCATTTCAGCAGCCTCGACTCACCTTCAAGTTTTCTCGACCTAAAGAGGACGTTGAAATGGACTCGGTCATAGTCGACGAGAACGAGGAGCGCGTGGTAGGTAGTTGGTATGATAGTATTGTTATATGTTAATTTAGACTCCGGACAAGGGCAACGTCTCGGACGCCGAGGGCGCGGTAGGTGTGCACCGTTGTGCGTTCGTTCACATCGTCCAAGTGTCCGTTTAGAACTTCTCGCCTCGAAGAAGGATCGTGCGCGTCGCGACGCCGCCGAGCAGAGCATCGACAACACGACGCACGACGACGAGGAGGAAGAGGAGGATCCTCCCTCGGGAGACGACGTCACCGAGGAGGTGTATGAGGTGGAGAAGATATTGGACGAGCGCGGCTCCGGCAAGAAGAAGGAGTACAAGGTATAACACCTTTGTACAATGTATAGTACTAAATGGTGTGTTTGAGGTGAAGTGGAAGGGCTACGGCCCTGAGTACGACACGTGGAGCCGGCGGAGAATCTCTTGGAGTCGGCAGCCGAGGCGATCAAGGCGTACCAGAGGAAAAGCGCCGGCGGCAGCAGCAAGAAGACCCCTGTAAGTCATTATTGCAGGGATGAAGGATTAGCATAGTTATAAATCAAGTTCCAGTCCTCATTTTGAAATGGGCATCTGAATTTTAAGAGAAGAATATAAAACAGGAAGTGACAGTTTACCCTGATTAGGCTGTTTTAAAAGAATGCTTCATTGTTATAGGGCCGTCCCAAGTCTGCCAAGAAGGAGCCTTCGTCGTCATCGAAGAAGAAGGACAGGGAGTTCACGCTCCCCCAGGGCGATCAGAGCAGCGACGAGGAAGAGGAGTCGCCCAAGAAGTGAGGACATTTTGTTATATACACATTTCATCATTACATTTGTATTCTCACAGGCGTCATCCCACCAAGGCCGCTCTGAAGGCGTTTGACGAGCCTAAACTCATCGTTCGTAGTGTGAGTGATAAATGTTCCAAGTTCTAAGATGAAACATTTCTTTCAGGGTCCTCGGAGGTGCAGAAGAACGCGCTGGTTGGCTGTTTGAGAACGACAGTGATGACTCGGACAGTGACGACGAATCGAAGAAGGCAAAGAAGGAGAAGAAGGCCACGGAGGGAGAAGGCGGTAGATCAGCTCGGAAGGAGAAGAGCCCTTCGCCCTCTATCTCCTCGATGAACGGGTCAGCCAGGAAGGAATCGAAAGGGACAAGAAGAGACGCGAGGAGAAGGAGAGGAAGGAGCGCCGCGAGCAGGAGAAGACACTCAAGCGCGCGGCCGAAGAGAAGCACGTCAAGGAGGAGGGCGACGAGCACCCCGTCAAGAAGAGGGTGAGTGTCGAGATTTATTGATTAGTGTCACTGTGATGTGTTGAGGGCCGTGGATCGTCGTCGGAACGTGTCGTCTCGTCGAGCGCTGTCAACGGAGCCCCGCGTGAGTTGGAGATGTGTTACTGGTTACTGGTTACTGCAGTTGTGAATGCGACTGTTGGCAGCGAGGAGCGACGCGACTGTGGAGGTTGTGGGAATGGCCGGCGCGTCGACGGCGAGACAATGGTGGCAATCAAGGAGTACGGCAGCGAGCCGCGAATCGTCTCCATCAAGGGTAAGTAGTTTGTAGTATCGTATTGTTGACTGTTGTAGTATACAGTATGTACTTTTGGTTCAGATGCGTACGAGAAGAACGCGTGGGGACTTGTGAAGTACTTGATCGACAAGGCCGACTTTGGAAGCTCGAGCAGGTGAAGGAGCTGCCATCTGTATTCTATCCATATCGTCATATCCAATCCATCCCAGTTGACCAGAGATCTAGCCAGTACTTGTGTAGTATAACTACTAGATACGCACCATTTGTGAATTTGTTGCATTATGAATACTATACTCGGTCTACTGTATGTTGTTTATGCGGTTTCAATTTCTTGGTCTCAAGTTGTTATACATGTGTATCGTTCTCTCGTGTTGTACATGTTTTTGGTTGAGTTCAGCGATGAAAGATAAAGTTGTTGTGAAATTTATTGTGCGCATGTGGATTACGGTAGGCAGCATTTGCATCGCCCGAGATTATGATCTGGTTTGCGCGCGGGTCGGACTATTCTCTGGACAGTGTGGCCTTCGGCAACAAGTGTATCAAGCGTCTGTGGTGTAATGGTCAGCATGGATGCCTTCCAAGCATTCGACGGGGGTTCGATTCCCCCCAGACGCATAAGTTTTTGCTCGACACATTTTGATTAAAAAAAAAACACTTGAAAATTATTTAATAGCTAAAAACAGAAACAACAATTATTTAAAATAATACGATATTTTTCCGGTTTGTTTTTTATACATAAGGGAGCAGCACACTTGACTTATCCTATGTATCGTATCTATTGTATGGATGAAAGTAAAGATATACACTGTGTGTACAGGTATATGTAGCAATGCTTGAGGACAGCCGACCGGACTGTTTCGACTTTGAAGAGAGCAAGAGAACGAAATCCAGACTCTTGTAATGTGGTGACCTCTCCTCTCTCTCTTTCTGTCTGACCGGTGTCGGCTGGGGTGAGAGAGAGAGGACAGTGAGTGACACTGTATTGTATCGCCGCCTCTCACTCACTCACTCACTCACTCGCAAGCAAGACTGCCGCTCACTCAATCGGAAATAAACTCACACCAAGGGGCAAGAAATGCGAGGAGAACACAACCGGACAACCTATAACCTCGTCTCTCTCTCTCTCTCTCTATCTATCTCTCCTTCCTCTCCATACCCATACGCGCAATCGTTCCTATGTACTCTCCACGATCCAGTTGCGATCCGGCTATTCTCAGCCCTCAGCGAACAGTTTGCATATTCATTACTAGTTATCTGGTTTTGCGTGCATCGCTTTCTTTGGAGACGGCGTGTATTGTGGTCATTCAAACCGCCGCAATAGCTCGTGAAGTGGTCTATTCCTAGCGGCTGATGTGTATTTCTGATAGTTGATAGTGCTGCTTTGCTCTTTTTCAAGTTATCTTAATAATTGTTTTTTCAGACTATGCAATGGGGATAGGCCGGATCGTACCTATCGTTTGTCTATTGCACCTGCCGCTCTCGCTATCGGAGGATATTCACTTCAATGGATGGAAAGAGAGATGTCACTTCCACAACAACCACAGGTACAGATGAGAATGTACACGTATTCGAGCTGTTCGATGGAATGTTCCAACCTTTCTTTCTACTATTTGTATTTTGGTTGAGTAAACTAATAACTATGTTCAAATGTTTAAATTGAATGCATTGAATATATTGCTTGTAATCAGCATGTCATGTTTCTTGATTCTTTATCTCGCTCGCAGCCCCGCCGGTGCGCCTTCCCCTCATCCACGATCGATAGTCGACTCCCACTCCACCCTGTTCTTCTTCGACGCCCCAGCACTCTCCGCTCAAGACACGTGAGACATATTGTCTACTTGTTATCGGTCTTCTAAACACAAGATGAAGACCAGTGAAAGATTTTGTAGCCACCAGTTGCAGGCATGCCAATTTTTCCGTGGACAGTTAAATAATTACTAGTTTCTAATCCATGTCAAGAGTGTGTTTAGAACAATATTCAATTGCAGGGGCTTGTATCTGAAAGTCTGAACTATTCAGGCCGATACCACATGCTGCGCCGGGTGAAGTTCGGTCGGAATGTGTTCGGCATCCAGCGGATGCAGGACGAGCGCACCAGTTCAACTCCACGATCACTGAAGCGCGTCTACATCGGCACGACAGAGGCGGGCAAGGTGCGGCAGTATTCTGATAAAAATGAGCAAACGGTAGCAGATATCATAGATCATAGCATTTCCTTGATAAGAGAACGTCAGTGTGAAGCTGGAGTACAGGTCATTCAGTCTACGCTATAAGAAGCCGGATAGATCAGGGTCTCCATTCCAGGACCTCGCGCGCTCCTCTCGCCTACACACCTCCAAGGACAAGTTCAGCAAGGCAAAGGTGTTCCAGGCGGCTACGCACCTTGGAAGTACTTCCGCCACCCTGCCGCCGCCGATCGTGCCCGTCAACCAGCCGACGACTACTACCGCTCCCTCACCCACACAGGTCGCCCCAGCCAGCACCCCTCCCTACCGACACATGGGCGACTCGCACCGCCGACCAACCGATGCGGGGTCCAGGAAGACTGTCCGCAGGATAGGAGGGGGATATCCCTACGGGCCTAGGATGAGCACCACGGACTTGAAGGTGAGAGGGAGATAGGGAGGGTGAGAGGGAGGCAGAAGGAGGGAAAGAGGGAAGGAGGGATAGAGGCTGAGAAAGAGGAAGAGGGAGAGAGAAAGGAAAAATAGAACGAGAGAGAGAGATGAAGAGAGAGAGAAATATTTTTAGATCTACGTGGAGAACATTCACAAGTCGCACGCGTTCCACCGCTCCTCCACTGGCAAGCAGTTCGGGCGCGCTGCGTCACACCGTGGAAAGAATACTGATGATGGGCGAGGTACCTAGTACTGTTACACGTGTACTTTAGTGAAACTGAGAGAGAGAGAGAGGGAGAGAGAGGGGAGAGAGAGATTCAGTGAACGACGGCAGCTCGGGTGCCGACTCCCGCACACCCTACCGGGTGCAGCCGGGAACTCTGCTGCGCAGTATCGGATGTGAGCAGAAGGAAGGAGAGTGAGTGGGTGTATGATGTATGTTTTGATATGTAGTCAAAGGGATTGCACTTTGATCTACCACTTTGTTACCGTATTGTCCAGTGACAACCTGTCAGCTTGTTTTGCTGATTCCTCGGCTCACAGTAGACCGGGTGAGACTGCTAATGGAAGACGTAACAGCATAGGACAGGCGTGAGCGGAAGGAATAGTCGAGAATGCCAATCGGACGGAATGCTGTTGACATGCACTTGTGAATCTAGAGATCGCCTTTCCAGAACCGACGGACCATCCACGAGAGACGAGAATGAGCTCACAGGAGATGAACGAGAGTGGGAAGGTGAGGAGAGCGAGAGGGAGAGGGAGGGAGGGATGGGGGGAGAGAGAGAGAGAGTGGGAAAGAGGGCGAGAAAGAGAAAAGAAGAGATTGGTAATGGCAGTTAGCCTATTTTTTGTAATGATGCTCAAGTACAGTGAGCACCAATGCAGACGAGCAGACGGTTCATCATTCATAGCATAACTATCGCACGCCATCTTTCCAGCTCTCCATCCTGCCCTGGTTCCTAAACCACGAGTCGCAGCAGTGTCGCTACTGCTATGCCTACTGGGCGCGGCAGAAGCGGTGAGAGTCGTGATGAATGGGGAAGAAGAAGAAGAAGACGTACTCTTTCAGTTTCCGTCCATGGAATATCTACAACTTCTGCTGCCGTCAGAAGCTCGTAATGGACACTGTGGACGACTCAAAACAACCGGGTAGCGAGTGAAACATGAACTTAATAAACAGTTGTAAACGGTACCCAAACATTTATCTCACATTATATTTTCAAGTCTATTCCATGTCGACGTATCGCTTCTTGTCCTCGTTACGCAGGTAGACAATGTTGGGAAGGCGCAGACCGATACGACGCTTCTGGGGCATCATTGACTGAAAGAGAGGGTTGAGTGGGAGAGAGAGAAGGGGGAGAGAGAGAGAGAGAGAGAGAGAGAGAGAGATGAGAGAGAGAGAGCGGACCTTGACATGTAGCAGATTGGGTAGGCGCAGTCCGATTCGTCGCTTCTCCATTTGACCGAGTTGCTGGCCGGCGGCAGAGACGCAGAGGAACGCAAGGAACACACTGATCAGCAACAACACGTTCATGTCTCTGTGTGAGAGCGAGGGAGGGGTGCCGACAAGTCCGAGGATGTTCTGGATTACGGTAGACTGAGCATAGGGTAGGGTATACGAACGATTACAGTTGTTCGAAAAGGCGTAGTTCAAAAAGAATGAATTCAGAGGAGACACGGTACAAAATATGAGTGATGCATATGACAGCGCGACGAAAGCGTTGTGTTTTGGACGGAGGACGGAGCAAGCTAGTCAGGGGATCAAGTCATAAACTTTTACGCAGGCCTATCATCATCTTATTAGCGGGGAGAGATAGTATCTTCCACCAAAACAATCGTACCAGCACACGACTACACTACACAAAAGATGCTGGATGGGTGAGATTACAATTCACAAACACGCGGTCAAAAGGGAAGAACACCATTAAAACACCACGCAAACGCAGCCATCGAACAGCAATGAATGTGAAATATACGAGATGCCGAGATGACGCGAGAGACACGATAGATCACAAGTCAATCAACCCACGGCGGAATTTCAAACGACTAGCCGGAAAATGGCATCATTCTCCAAAAGGCGAAATGGCACAGTTGTCCGCACGCCCAAGTATTTCGGCGTAATTAATGCTACACTTGTATTTGCATGCGTTTTTCGGTGTAATGAAGTCATTGGCATGCGCGGCGGGAGGCCGGAAAGTGAGATGGGAGAGGAAGCTGATGAGTCAAGACGGGCATACCGCCAATAGACAAGAGAGGCACACGCGCAAACAACTAGAGGACGCTTTCAGGACAATGCGTGTAGTTTCAGTCAAGTCGCCGAGAATCAGTTGAGTTGAGTACAATCTACTTTCACACTTTTTTATTTGTAGCATAAATAAATTGCACTTTCTATGAGGGTACACTATGACTATAGTGAGATATACGTGAGGAACATAATATTTCAAATACTATATGGTATACCAGAGGAGGAAAGAATGTACATGATAGATGGGGACAGAATCGCGTAACACTTGTTCAAATGTAGCAGACGAGAACCTTGACGTCCGACTTGGAGAAGACTTCGCGCAAAATTTGCTCCACCTGAAAAGTACAATGAGAGAAAGAGAAAAAAAAGACAGAGAGCGGGGCAGAGGGAGAGAGAGGGAGAGAGAGAGAGACAGTAGAGTCCTCATACCTTCTCCCACTTCAGTCCATCGAGTCCGCAGCCAATTTTCGGCATCAAAACGCCTTCCGTAAAATCAGCCATCAACTGATCGCGCATGTCCTAAAGGTATCATTGTCTCTCCTCCTCTCTCACTCTCCCCTTCTCTCTCTCTCTCTCTCTCTCTCTCTAACTCCCTCCCTCCCTCCCTCCCTCATTTCTTCTCTCTCACTCGTCCTCGTTTTTTCCCTTCTCTCTCTCTCTCTCTCAGTCTCTCTCTATTCTCTATCTCTTTCTTTTTCTCTCTCCCTTTCTCTTTCCTTTTCTTTTATCTCTCTCTCTCTCACTCCTTCCCTCTCCCTCTCTCTGACCTCAAGCGACGCACGCAGTGTCTCGTAGGTGGGCTTGTTGAAGTACCTGAAGTCAATCAATGAATCGATAATTGATCGAGAAAAGACTCGCCTCGGCTTGGTGATGAGGTAGTAGACGTTGGCTGAGTCGGCGCCGGTGGGAGACTGGAGCACAGCCGCCGTGCCGACACCCTTGCCTGAGGGCATCTCTCTCTCTCTCTCTCTCTCTCTCTCTCTCTCTCTCTCTCTCTCTTTCTCCCTCTCCCACTCACCCTCAGCGACCTGCTTCTTCAGCTTGGCGACGCCCCCGTAGCGCTTCTTGAACTCGACGGCGATGCCCTTTCCCATACTGGAGAAAGAGGGGAATGCAAAAGAGGAGAGGGAGAGAGAGAGAGAGGGAGAGAGAGAGCGACAGAGAGATAGACAGAGACAGAGACAGAGACAGAGACAGAGACAGAGACAGAGACAGAGACAGAGACAGAGACAGAGACAGAGACAGAGACAGAGACAGAGACAGAGACAGAGACAGAGACAGAGACAGAGACAGAGACAGAGACAGAGACAGAGACAGAGACAGAGACAGAGACAGAGACAGAGACAGAGACAGAGACAGAGACAGAGACAGAGACAGAGAGAGAGAGAGAGAGAGCGACAGAGAGATAGACACAGAGAGAGAGAGAGAGAGAGAGAGAGAGAGAGAGAGAGAGAGAGAGAGAGAAGGATGGAGAGGGAGAAAGAGAGAGAGAGAGAGAGAGAGAGAGAGAGAGAGAACTGACGCGCAGTCGGCGGAGATGCAGTGAGCGAGTGCGTAGTCTGGGAAGAGCTCTTCAGATGCTTTGAACAGGTCGCGACGCTCTACGCTGAACGACGCCATCTGTAGCAAATAATTCGATCCGCTTGCAAAAATAAGGGTTACGGTAGGAGAATAATTTCATCTTCTTGAAAAACTAATGATTACTGTAGGAGAATATATTGATCTGGTAGAAGAAAAATTGATATTCTTGCAAAAATTGGGGTTATGGTAGGAGAACAATGTGATCTTCTTGCAAAAATAGGGAATTTTGTTAATAACTTGATGATTCTTGAAACATTACAAAACAACTCCTCCAGATACCTTGTTCGACAGCCTACAACTGTTTAATTTCAATCAAACTCGAGCAATAATTATATTAATAGTTTATCGTCTATTAATGAAACTTGTTCATCATCGCAAGAACAATGGCACGCAGCTTACAACACACACACAAACGTATCAATCCAGACAGACATTATCATATTTTGGTGTGATGATAACATGGAGTGATCTAATACCGGCAGGAGAGGGGGGGACAGAGCGAACAGTCGACTTATAGAAATACGTGTGCAAAAACATCAAACATACACAATATAAATAATATAATCGTACAAATATTATCTTTTAAAAGTACTTCCGTAAAAAGTGTTGTTTGTGTTAACCTGATTCAAGAAAAGCGCATGCATATATTATTAATTTTCGAAAAATCAAATCGTAAACACCTGAACATGAAAACTAACACAAACTTGCTCTTTCAAACGAATATAGAATAGTTACACGTAACATTCAGAATAATACGATTGTTTTGTTTATTTAGTGTTTTTTGCGGTTTATTATTTATGGTTTATCAGTAAAATAAAATGTTATTCGTGATGTTGTTTGACTCAATGTTTCAGGTATAAATGTCAAAAAAAACAAAACATGGAATTATTCAACATTAATTATTCAAAAATTATTCAACGTTTTGAAAGAGCAAGTTTGTGTTAGTTTTCATGTTCAGGTGTTTACGATTTGATTTTTCGAAAATTAATAATATATGCATGCGCTTTTCTTGAATCAGGTTAACACAAACAACACTTTTTACGGAAGTACTTTTAAAAGATAATATATGTCCTTTTGTTGAATTTCATAGAAATTTTCTCTCTCGTCTTCATACATGTAACATGTTCTTCTCTCATTATTTCATCAATTTCATTTCAAATTTTTTCGATATTTTCTCGTTTTCTCGTTCTCTCCTTCCATTCCTTCCCTCCTTCTCTCCTTCTTTCCTTCTCTCCTCCTCTCCTTTCCTCCTTCTCTCCTCCCATTCCTTCCCTCCTTCTCTCCTTCTCCCCTTCTCTCCTCCTCTCCTCCTCTCCTTCCCTCCTTCCCTCCTTCCCTCCTTCTTTCCTTCTCTCTTTCTCTCGTTCTCTCTTTCTCTCGTTCTCTCTTTCTCTCGTTCTCTCGTTATCCCTTTCTCTCTTTCTCTCGTTCTCTAGTTCTCTCGTTCTCTCGTTCTCTCTTTCTCCCTTTCTCTCTTTTCTCTCTTTCTCTCGTTCTCTCTTTTCTCTCTTTTCTCTCTTTCTCTCGTTCTCTCTTTCTCTCGTTCTCTCGTTCTCTCGTTCTCTCGTTCTCTCGTTCTCTCCGTCTCTCCGTCTCTCCTTCTCTCCTTCTCTCCTTCCCTCCTTCCCCACTTCTCCCTTTCTCTCTTTCTCTCGTTCTCTCGTTCTCTCGTTATCTAGTTCTCTCGTTATTTCGTTTTCTCTTTCTCTCGTTCTCTCGTTCTCTCGTTCTCTCGTTCTCTCGTTCTCTCGTTCTCGCGTGTCTCCTTCTCTTCTTCTCTCCTTCCCTCCTTCCCTCCTTCTCCCTTTCTCTTTTTCTCTAGTTCTCCAGTTCTCTCTTTCTCTCGTTCTCTCTTTCTCTCGTTCTCTCTTTCTCTCTTTCTCTCGTTCTCTCGTTCTCTCGTTCTCTCGTTTCTCGTTCTCTCGTTCTCTCCGTCTCTCCGTCTCTCCTTCTCTTCTTCCCTCCTTCCCTCCTACCACCCTCCTTCTCTCTTTCTCTCGTTCTCTCGTTCTCTAGTTATATCGTTCTCTCTTTCTTTCGTTCTCTCTTTCTCTTGTTCTCTCTTTCTCTTGTTTTCTCGTTCTCTCGTTCTCTCGTTCTCTCGTTCTCTCTTTATCTCGTTCTCTCTTTCTATCCTTCTCTCGTTCTCTCGTTCTCTCGTTCTCTCGTTCTCTCCGTCTCTCCTTCTCTTCTTCCCTCCTTCTCTCCTTCTCTCTTTCTCTCTTTCTCTCGTTCTCTATTTCTCTCGTTATATCGTTATATCGTTCTCTCTTTTTCTCGTTCTCTCGTGCTCTCGTTTTCTCGTTCTCTCGTTCTCTCGTTGTCTCGTTGTCTCGTTGTCTCGTTCTCTCGTTGTCTCGTTCTCTCCTTCTTTCCTTCCCTCCTTCCCGCCTTCTCACTTTCTCTCTTTCTCTCGTTCTCTAGTTCTCTCGTTATATCGTTCTCTCTTTCACTCGTTTTCTCTTTCTATCGGTTTCTCTTTCTCTCGTTCTCTCATTATCTCTTTCTCTCTTTCTCTCTTTCTCTCTTTCTCTCTTTCTCTCTTTCTCTCTTTCTCTCTTTCTCTCTTTCTCTATTTCTCTCTTTCTCTCTTTCTCTTTTTTCTCTAGTTCTCTCCTTCTCTCCTTCTCTTCTTCTCTCCATCCCTCCTTCCCTCCTTCTCCCTTTCTCTCTTTCTCTCGTTCTCTAGCTCTCTCGTTATATCGTTCTCTCTTTCTCTCGTTTTCTCTTTCTCTCGTTTTCTCGTTTTCTCGTTCTCTCTTTCTCTCTTTCTCTCCTTCCCTCCTTCCCTCCTCCTCCCATTCTCTCTTTCTCTCGTTCTCTAATTCTCTCGTTATATCGTTCTCGCTTTCTCTCGTTCTCTCTTTATCTCTTTCTCTCTTTCTTTCGTTCTCTAGTTCTCTCGTTCTCTCTTTCTATCCTTCTCTTCTTCTCTCCATCCCTCCTTCCCTCCTTCTCCCTTTCTCTCTTTCTCTCGTTCTCTAGCTCTCTCGTTCTCTTTTTATATCTTTCTCTCTTTCTCTGGTTCTCTCGTTCTCTCGTTCTCTCTTTCTATCCTTCTCTCGTTCTCTCGTTCTCTCGTTCTCTCCGTCTCTCCTTCCCTCCTTCCCTCCTCTCTTTTTCTCCTTTTCTCTCGTTATATCGTTCTCTCGTTCTCTCGTTCTCTCGTTCTCTCGTTCTCTCGTTCTCTCGTTCTCTCTTTCTCTCTCCCCTTACTAAATTCCTACTGATCGCAGCCACCAAAGTACATCTGTCTCTCTCCAAACAGCGTGCTCTCTCGCGTGCTCTCGCGCTCGCCCGCCAGCAGAGGGCTAGCTATCAGCTAGCGTGACTGGAAACGACACCCACCCACACGCTGGCCTTTCGCCTAGTGCGAGTGCGAGATCGCTCATAACTTCTTTCGGAGAAAAGATACAAAGATGCCGTCAATTAGTGATCTGCCCTATGGAACCGTGCGAATCTAACTAACATAAATTGGAAGACTTCACATTGTTGCTAACATGTCCTTTGGATATCGCTACTTGAAAATTCTGGCGCGAGCCTTATTTTAACCCAAGAGAGAGGGCGCTGCGCGCCCTCTCTAATGATTAAAAAAAGTTCTCTTGCGAGCGCAAATCGGATAAACACAAGATTTCACAGACGGGATGTGTTGAGCTCGCGGGTATAATAAATAGTAAGAGGATAGGTCAGCTGGTCTGCCTGTGATCAGCTGGTCTACCTGTGATCAGCTGATCTAGCAGCTGATCTACCTGGGCAGCGGCCGGACGAGGAAGAGCTTCTCGTTGTCGGCCGAGAAGATGGCATGGCTGGTGTAGTGCTGGATGAGGGCATGCATGTCCGAGAAGGTGCGAGAGCCGATCTTCAGACCACCGCCACCCACGTTCTCCACCTAGAGACAGAAAGACTCTCTCTCTCCTTCTCTCTCTCTCTCTCTTTCTCTCTCTTTCTCTCTCTCTCCCTCTCTCTCCCTCTCTCTCCCTCTCTCTCTCTCTCTCCCTCTGCCTAGCCCACCTTGAAGTGCTTATTCCTCTCCACTCCCTTCAGTGAGATGGACAGATCACCGGGCTGCAAGCAATGTCGTCAAATCGAAACTCCGAAATGTACTGGACAAATAAACTACCACAGTCCACTCACCGTGCTCTCGCTCTCGCGAACCAGGTAGTCGCCCTGTTGAGCGTTGATCAGTAGCCTGAAAGTGGAGGGGATGAGAGAGAGAGGGGGGGGCTCTCACCTGTCGGCGTGGTCCCTGCTGATGCGTCCGTAGTACCAGGGCTGCTGCTCCTTGGGCGCCGAGGGAGAGACGTTCATCGTCGACGGAGGAGACGCGCCCGTCACCTGCACCACACAACACTTGAAATCAATTTCAATGAATTAATTCACAATCACTCTCAATGGCATCCATGAACGGATCTTCGTCAACGAAGAACGACGTTCTAGTTTCAGAATACTTAAGAATACAGCGAAAGGCTACATGATCAAGCGGCTAGATCTCACTCAGTCAAACAGAATTCGAACATCTCTCACTCTTTCTCTTTCATGCCTACAAAACCCCATACCTCTCGCGCCTCAAATTTGACGAGCATACATCCACTCTTGGTACTGTTTGGCGGCCGAATGTTGAAAGATCAAACGGCGAGACAGTCGCCGCCGATGGGAAAAGCAAATACGGTAGAGTACGCAAAGTACAGTAATTTATTTCACAGGAGTCGACAGCGCAATCACAGATTCCAAAATGTGAGCTTGATTTCTACTCCCACGCAATTCCAAATTCGCGGCTGCGAGAGAGCATGTCAACCTACGAGAGCGCAGACATGCAAGCAAATCACACGCGCAGAGAGTGTGGGTATTCGAGAGAGGCGCGCGACGGCGAGAGAGACGTCTAATCGGACCTGTCAGACCAGCGGCCAGAGCGCGATTCACACGCGTGACCGGCACTTCAACACATTCGGAGAGGAGGAAAAGCGGGAGGCGCAACATACTCAAGGGACCATTAAAACAATCAATGTTCACTGGAGAGAGATCACAGAATAAAATACTTCGAATTCGAATTAGCAATGCCCACCTCGATATAGTTCCTGGGTACGAGCCCGGAGCGTCCGTCTGCCGAGCGCGCCATCCACCAGTCGGGGTCGTGCGCCGGATGGTCCGTGATGTCCAGGCGGTCGCCTGTGGGAGAGAGAGAGAGGTGAGGGAGAGAGGGAGGGAGAAAGAGGGGGACAGAGAGAAGGAGAGAGAGAGAGAGAGAGAGAGAGAGAGAGAGGAGAGAGGGGAGAGAGAGAGATAGAGAGAGAGAGAGAGAAAGAAATGACCCACCTTTACGGAACGACATCTCCTCCGGGTTGCTCGCATCGAACGAGTACAGCGCCACCACAACCTGGAAAACAATCAAAAATTGAACATTCAAAAATAAGCAATTGCGCCTACGAATCGCATGATAATAATAGCATTGTGTGAAACATGGAAGTTAATGTTCAAGTTCAGTAATGTTGATTGATTGCTCCTTGCATAATTGATTTGATTATGAATAGGAAACCCACCTCGAGCACCTCGGCCGCCTGCCCGTTCGATCCGTTCGCGTTGTGCGATGGAGACGAGAAGTTGTTGCCCAGACCCAGGCTCTGCAAGTAACGCATGTTTTCGAACCAACACAAATCGGAACATCTTTGTTTTACAGCTACCTTGTATACCTAATATCAATACTATAACGTCTCACGATCCGCCCACCGACCTGTAGTCCCTGTGCGATGGAGGCGACTCCATTAGCCGCGCCGGTCGACGAGCCATTGTAGCTGTCAGAGGGGGCAGGGGCAGCAGCTGCTCCCTCTTCCACGTAGTTGGACGGGAACCAGCCCGTCGAACCGTTGCACTCAAAGACAGACATACATTCTCATACATCCATCCATAAGGGCCGTCGACATACAGAGAGAGAGAGAGAGAGAGAGAGAGAGAGAGAGAGAGAGAGATCAGCATTCATTCCCCTCCTCACCTCTCCCTTCCACCATCCGTCGCTGCTCTTCTCGACGATGCGCACCGTGTCCCCCTTGTTCAGCCGCAGTTCATCCTCGAGACGCGGCTCGTACGTGTACTTGGCGAACGCCTCCATCGACTAAACCGGCAAGTTCAATGACATCTCTCACTGTCCTCCACGATAGCTGCCACCGATTTCGCAACCCAAGACGATAAATTTGATTGATTATAGAGTAGGCAGTAGGAAAGTTTGTACAATCAAAATGGTACTGCCGAACGTACCTTGTTGAATGCGTTAGGCACGGGTGAGCGGTTGTTGTTGGAAGGGAGGTGGGAGGAGGAAGAAGTGTGTGAATCGCCAAAACCCGACGACGGAGGAGACGAGAACTGATCCTGGACACGGTAATCATGAGGTATAATACACAGAGGAGGAGTACGCAGTGAATAACCAATACATAAAGTGAGACCGTTACCTGCTGCAATTAATCACGATCAAGCTTCTCGAGTAAACACGCCAAATCAATAAAGTTGTTGATATAATCTTATTCACTCTCTTCACACTCCCGTATCATTGTTATCACTCATTGGCAGCTCGCTTCGCCTCCCTCTCCAACACGAATCACGTCATACTTGACTCATCGCATCTCTCTCTCTCTCTCTCTCTCATGTCCCTATCACTAATCAATAACCATCACAATATCATGTATGTCAGTGATCAGTGTTTCACACGCGAGAGATCACCCGCTGAGTGAGTGGAGCGGCGGAAACACTGACATCCACTGATACACTGACACACATCGCGCATGTGAGAACCGAGAGAGCGAGAGACGAGAATGGGATTGCAATTCAAGCCAACGACACTGGACAACGACACTTCCCGGATCGCAGCACTGCTCTCTCTTTCAAGACCTTGCCTTGAAGCCCAAATCCGACATGTGACTTCTCCAAACCGGCTACACGGAAAAAAAACCAAGGCGAGAAATTGGGAGGCTCAAATTTCAAAGCGACACACACTCACACTGGCGAGTCTATAGAGATGTGTGAAAACGATACAGAGTCAAAAGGAGCAGAGCGGATGAAGCGCGAGTTCAACGCGTTCACGCAACATAACAAAGCGGGAACATGCGATTCGTAACACACATAAAAATCAATGCTAGAGATGTGTGGATTGGGCAATGGCGCGTAGGACTGTGTGTTTGTGACAGAAGAATGCATACAATCTCTCCATCTCTCTCTCAAACTCCAAGTGTTTGCTTTTCAGTTGGAAGGCGCGGCGGCGGTCAACCTGGACTCTCCGACTCGCGCACTCTCTCACTCATCCAACCAGTTCCGCGCAACTAGTTTCACACCTACTACTACTACTGACTGTACAGCGCCAAAGTCACACGTCAACTATAGCCGGCGATTCGCGGAAACGGACAGCGCTCAATCTGCATGAAAAGGGCGCAAACATTGCGAGACGAGGAACGGTGATAAGATAACGCTATCACCAGACGTGATATAAACATAAAAACGTTGTAAATTAGCATACCTCTATTCTCCTGGGAGCTGGCTGCTTTCCGCCGCCGCCGAGTCCCTTCAGCTTGTCGACGAGCGACTCGCGGCGGACATAGTTGGACGGCACGAATCCCACCCGACCCTCCTCGTTCGCTACCTAGATTTGCATATTAATAAGTTACATAATAACTTCAAACATCAAAACAAGCCGTACAATCAATCATAATTTGCATAATCAATAAATTGAATATCTAACGCACCTTCCACCAGTTCTTAGTGTCGTCAATGAGTCGGAGGCGCTCGCCCTTTCGTATGCCGAGCTCCTGATCCTCCTGTGGCTGGTAGTCGTACTTGACCACCACGTACACTTCCTCCGACATACTCAAAACAAACATAACCTATTAGAAACATGACCATGACACTTTCAAAACAACAAAATTATGCAAGTTTAGTTCAATCATTCAACAAAATTAGTAACCGTTTCAGTCACGGTGTGTTTGTTGATTTGTGTGAACAAACACACGTCATGTGTGAACAAATATAAAAGTCCATAAACATTGCAGATAATCCACGTGCAAACACAACAAAAACCAAAACGCGTCGGTCGATCGACTCTCACCTGAATCACACGGTCACTCTCTCTCACTCGCGGCAGCGACGGCCGGGGGAAACGGAGCGAAATCGAGCGGTCGGTCGGTGGAGAAAACGCGACGGGACGTGTGGTAATCGCTGTGCCCGTATTGTGAAACGGGGTGACCTTCAGTTGGAAGAGACGCGTGCGCAGAGCGGAGAACACAGCAGCAGCAGCAGCGGTCAGATATCCCGAATCCAGGCAGGCGCGCGCTCTCCGCTCTCTCTAGCCGGCAACGCTCGATTATTGCGATGACTCGGTTAGCGAGCGGCGGGCAGAGAGAGGAAGCGGCTTCCTCTATGAATGTGAAGTCCGCGGGGAATAGTGCGGAATGTGGGAGAATGCACCAGTAGCCAGGGTCCGACGCGGTCAGTCGAGGGGCTCACTTGCCGCGGGCGAGGCAGCGTCAGCTATCGATCGAACGTGGAAACCGCGTGTCCGCGACCGGAATGACACTCTCTGTCCCTCTCTCTCTCCCTCCTCCTCCTCTCCTCTCTCGCGAGCCGCACACTCTCTGGAATACACGATTCGTTGGAGGCGAAACGAGTAGTATTATGCGATGGGGGCATTCGAGTGCTGCTGGTAATCTCTCGGCGGATTGCGGTAAACGTATTCAAAGTCGCGGCGCGTGCGACGACAAAGCCACACACCGCGAACGGCAATCGACACTTGTGCTACTTTCGGCCACCACTCGACGTATTCAGCCAATGATAGAATCCCGCATGTGTGTGTGTTGGAGGTCAATGAGCCGGGAAACTGGAATTTCGTTTCCTTTCCGAGACTTCATTTCAAATTAGCGGTTACCGAAAGTAGGACAGTCCCGGCGGGCAAAAAGAGTGCGACGTATGCGGCGCGCGGGGGTACGGAAACCGATTGATTCGATCAGCAAAAACGTGCTAACAAACCAAACCACAACACATATCTACCCATATAAGAGCGTTTGTGGTGCGCCAAGATCTAAGGAGGGCGGATGATACAATGCAAACAGCACTCATCCCATCATCAGCTGCTGCTCCCCTCCTCTCGCGCGGAACCCGCTCATCCTCTGTTGTCGCGGTTGCACCCCGCAGGGTCGAGACAGCAGATTAATCGACAGATTGCGCCCTCTCCACCACACCAACCCCACACATATGTGCTCTAATTGGCTGGAGAGGGCGTAAGAACCCCACTCAAAGCACAACACTTGCTGTAACAAGAACGAAACAACCAAATCACAACAGAAAAATCCGCAAAAAGTGATGTAGTGTGAATTAAACAACATTTCTGTACAAATCACTTTACACTTAAACAGCACAACACCAACGAAAACTTCAGGCTTGTAAGAAAACGATTTATCTAGTTCAATATCACCTCAAATTTTTAAGATAGTAGTTCGTAATAGTGTAAGTAATAAGAATGTCTTCTCTGCTACTGCTCATCCTGCTGCCTTCCTTGGCCAGCGACCTGCATCCGCTGGAATCGTTCGAGTGCGATTCGCATGTCGAAGTGAGACGAGTAGAGACAGGCAATGTGCGTCTCGAACATGTAGAACATCAACAGAAAGCTGAACGTCGACGAGAGATAGTCCATCTAAACAACCTCCCATGTATTCAATATTTACATAAATACGTTATTGTATTAGACGTATACCGTACCCCGTCGTTCTTAGACTGCTCGAGATTGGAGGTGGAGAAGAAAAGTTCGAGCGAGTCGGCCATAGCAGTGACAGCGACATGCAACTGAAATGAGGAACATGCGAGAGCAATCAATAAACCAAACCAGACTGACGAACCAGACTGAAGGTGGCGAAGAAGTGCATTCTCGCCGGACTGACAGCCAGACGCCGAGCCCACACCGGACGACACGACACCACCTAGCACATACGGTAGGTACAGTACGCCTACCGTAATCCTCACCTCGACCAGACCGAACGCGAGCAGTGACATCATCGGGAAGACGCAAAAGATAAAGTACTTAACCACCACGTTCATCACCTACAGTAACGCAACGTCTAAAGTACAGTAGTTTTACCGTACCTTTCCCACGTCTAGTGAAGTGCTCCTATCTCCGGGACAGTGTTCGAGGGAGAAGATGTGACAGATCGTCTCCTTGTCTTTTTCCGCCTCCTCCGAGAACCGCCACATCAGAAAGGCGCAAGACGCCAGGCCCACCAGCTAATATCGATTGATTATCGATCGATAGTCATAACCACCTTGCACCACGCCTTCACCCAGGGATGGCGCTCGCGCGGCGGCGGCTCCACACGGATGTCATCAGCTGGAACGGATGGTGAGAGAGAGAGAGAGAGAGAGAGAGAGAGAGAGAGAGAGAGAGAGAGAAAGGGCGCACCCATGTCCATGTTGGGTGGCTGGTGTTGCTCTACTTGCTCAGCCATTGCGTTTAGCTGCAGCGGTTCATACATTCAACCGCGCGCGGGTGGGGCTACGACTGCGAATGGAACACTCTCCACAAACACCGCCATTTCCAACGAAACCGTCTCGCCTCGAGAAAAATGTAGATGGTTCTTCAGACAACACAAGAATCATCCAACAAAACATTTATCAATAAAAATAAACACTCTTTGTCTTTGACAAAATTCACATGAAAAATAAAGAAGAAATCAAATCATAAGCACATGTACAGCCTTGAGAATCTCTCGTACCCGCTCCTCCTTCTCTCCTTCTCCCCTCACTCCTCCATCTCCTCCTCGTTCTTGATCAACACCGCTTCGCGCACCATAACCACCACTCTCTCCGCAGTGTTCTTCACCACTCGACCACTCTTGATCAGCAGAGCTCCCTTCGATACCAGGTCCTGAAAACCATATATTCTAACATGTAAAAAAAATGAACCACTCACCTCGACACTGGCTCTGATCTGCACCTTGATGCACTCCTTGCCAGTCTTATCGCTGGCGAGGAACTTGTTGCAGAACTTGCGGTTGAACAGATCACAGCCCGTCAGAGAGTACTGAATAGGAGGGATTGAGAGAGAGAGGGGGGGAGAGAGAGGGAGATAGGAGAGAGAGAGAGAGAGAGACCGACCATGACTTCCGTCGGCACGAGCACATCGACTGGCTGGTGTCCTCTCGTCACTCGCCTCTCCACCAAGTGAACACAGTAGAAGGGAGTCGTCTGCTGCAGCACGTGAGTCGTCTCTGAAACGCATCTCTCTCTCTCTCTCTCTCTCTCTCTCTCTCTCCTTTCCCTCTCTCCCCTCTTCCACCCACCCCAGCACGCCTTGCAGTGTCCGGCCATCTTGTTCGTGTCGAGGTTGCAGAGTGGAACGGGCCGGATCGCCATACAGTCCGCCTTCTGAAACCACCACAAATACCTATCATAACAAGAACCTTTCCTGACACTCAACTCACCTCACACTGCAGCATCCACACCACCACCGCCCGCGTCACCGCAAACGCCGTCGCACTGAACAATGGAATAAGCCCCGCCCCTCTAAACCCCGCCTACCTGGTGCCGGTGATGACGTCTCCCTGTTTGGCCGCCTGCCACGCGCGCTTGTCGTCCAGCCACGTGGGCGAATCGTCGTCGTCGCCGATGGCAGCCAGTTTCGAGTCCAACTCATCCAGAACACTGGCCAGAGCAGCATCCACGTTCACCGAACGCGAGTGGCACTCGCGCACAAGCGCCTTCAGCTGAAACACATCCTATCTGTCTGTCTCTCTCAGCTCTCCCCGCTCCCCCCCCTACCTTCCTGTCCGCCTTGTCCATCGTCTTCTTGATCCTCGCCCTCCTCGCTTCGTCCTCATCCGCCTGCTCCTTCTCCGGCGACAGGAACACCGAGTCGTGTTCGTGGAAGGGGACAGAGTCGCTCACCTCCTCCTCCTCCATAACCACCTCCTGCTCCTGCTCCTGCAACAAGATTTATACCGTAACCCACACAGTATGATTACTATTAACTATACAGTACACCCACTTCCTGCGCCCTTCCACCAGTCTTCCTTGCCGAAGTCGTGCTGCCGCGCTGGAACCAGCTCTCGCGAGGCGGCGGAGCCTCAAACAAATCCCAGTCGTCCTCGTCATCCCACATTGCACGACCGCTATTGGGCATCGCCGAGCGCGCAATCAACTCATTCAATACCAGCATCACGCTGTCTAATCACCTCGTTGCGCACCGCTGCAGTCTGCTGCTTCTCCTTCTCCACCTCCATTTCCAGTCGCATCTCCTCCTCCTCCTCGTCCAGCTCTCGAGCCACCTGACCTAGCGTCACCGCATCTCTCTGAAAACTCTCTCTCTCACTCTCCTTCCCTCCCCCCTCTCTCTCTCCCTACCCACCCTGACCGGTCGACCGTACGTGTCCTCTATCATCTCATCCTCCTCCTCTCTCTGCCCCTCTCCCCGTCTCCTCTTTCTCGACACAGTCACCGCATTCGTGTCGCTCATCACAGACATCATAGTCGCATCGGGCAGCGGGATCTGTGGTCGATAATCAATAACTTATAAGACAGACAGACAGACAGACAGACAGACAGACAGACAGACAGACAGACAGACAGACAGACAGACAGACAGACAGACAGACAGACAGACAGACAGACAGACAGACAGACAGACAGACAGACAGACAGACAGACAGGCAGGCAGGCAGGCAGACAGACGCGGCTCACCTCCTCCTCCCGCACCAGCGCACTCCTCTCGAGGTTCGTGCTCGCATCGATCATCGTGCAGTCATCATCGCTGTTCGAGTTCGCCATACTCCCGCCGTTATCCTGAAAATAATATCCTGAATAAGCTTACTCTGAGATTTTCATCAACGGAGTTCTTAACTTCGATGTCGTTGCATCATCCTGCCTTCTGCTACGTCTCCTGTCCTCCCTCGAGTTATTCGACAGCGTGCTGATCGAGCCAAACTCGGAGGTCGACTTCTCCACATTCTCTCCTCCTCCTTCTCCACTGTGCTCCACATCCATCCTGTGCGCACTCTCCATCTGGGAATCACTCACATCACCGGGCTGAAAACAATGATAAGTAAACAGTAACAGTGACAGAACTAACAGTGATTTCTACTACTCACCCGAGACTGTGACGTCTGCTCCTGCTCCTGCTCCTGCTCCATCTCCTCGCCACTCGAAACCACGACACGTCCAGCCAGTACACTCTCCTGCGTGCCGATTGGGTCCTCGGAGGCGTTGTGCTAGAAATAGGCATTGAGAGAGAGAGAGAGAGAGAGAGAGAGGAGAGAGAGAGAGAAGGGGGAGAGGGGGGAGAGAGAGGGGGAGAGATGACCACCCCACCCACACCCACCTCATCCTCATCGAATCCCAGGTCGAGTAGGTCTCCTGACTGGTCCATCTCCTCCACCACAGTAGCAACACTCGGTTCGATCGAGCTCGAAAAGGCGGCGTTGAGCAGGTCGCGTAGCCGTTGCGAGTCTTCTCCCTCGCTTTCTCCTCCTCCTACTGCTCCCTCTTCCTCTCCTCCTCCTCCTGCTCCCTCTTCCTCTTCTCCTCCTCCTGCTCCCTCCCCTCCTCCTCTTCCCGTCTCCTGATTCGTCTCCATCGATCCCTCATCGTCTGCCAGACCTTGCGTGTACGTCTGACTGTAGCTCGCCGGAACGCCCTGAAAATGAATTATAAAACATTACAACAATAAAAAACTCACCACGCACTGCTGCGGCACAACCTCCTCCTCCTCTCCAGAAGACTGAGCCATCTGAAAAAACAGTCAAACAGGAACCAAACACAACAAGAGAGAACCAGAGATTGTGATATTTCTCTCACGATATTCACCCGGTAATTAGGAAATGACACCAGACACCACGACACCAGACACCACGACACCACGACACCACGACACCACGACACCACGACACCACGACACCACTTCACAAAACACTACTGCACTACGATTTCTCGTCTATATAACTTAAAAAGATGCAGAAATTTTTGTTTTGTAAAGTGGTGTCGTGGTGTCGTAGTGTCGTGGTGTCGACACCGTGGTGTCGTGGTGTCGTGGTGTCGACACCAGAGGGTCGTGGTGTCGTGGTGTCGTGGTGTCGTGGTGTCGTGGTGTCGTGGTGTCGTGGTGTCGTGGTGTCTGGTGTCATGGTGTCTGGTGTCATTTCCTAACTGCCTATTCACCCCCCCCCCCCCCATCCCCATACCTGTCGCTCTTTCATCAGCCTCGTCATTCTTCTCGTTTTCGGAGTCGCCGGAGTGACGGCGTGTAGAGCAAACGCGGGAGTCGGCGCCATCGCAGCCACGAGGGGCGTGGCCAGAGTGGGCGCGGACTCGGTCATCTGCGACTCTTCCAGGTTCTCATCTCCCCTCTGCTCGTTCACAGTGGGCGTGGCTTCAGTGGGCGTCGCTGTCCCGCTCGATTCATCCACAGCCGCCGGTGTGTCGCGTAAGGAATTCGGGGGCGCGTTCGGCGGTTCGAATGTCTGAAGTATAGAATAGACCGATGAACATAACATGCGAGAATAAAACTCACATCCGGCTCTGTGTCGACAGAGCTCGGCAACGCCATGTCGAGGTCGTCGTCGTCAGTCGACGAGAACTAAAATAGCGACCTCTCTCTCTCTCTTTCTCTCTCCAGCTCCCTCTCTCTCTCCATCTCATTTACCATTCGTTCTCCAATGGGATCGCCCTGTTTGAGTATTTCTCCACCTCCTGCTACTACTCCTCCCACTGCTCCCTTCTCTCCAATCACTCGATTCGAGACAGATACGAAAAACCGCTGAACCGACTGGCTCGCCTGCGTGAGGTTCAGGTGCGGCTGAAAAACATGTTGAAAGAGTACAACAAAAGGAGGGCTGATGCGCACCTTGGCGGGTCCGTTGGGGGTGGATCGGGCGGCAGGCGAACCGTTAAGGACCATCTGGAGGGGCGTGCGGGCTGTCGTAGCAGCGGTAGCGGCAGAGAATGCAGCCTCAACCTCCGCCTCTGCCTCGGCGCGTTCTATACACACACAATTCCGCCATAATACGCATGTCTCACTCACTCTTCATCTCCTTGCGAGTGTCCTTCGTCACTTCGGCCACTTTCCTGAAAAGAAGGATTGAAGAGAGTGGAGAAAATGAGGGGACCCTTACCTGAAGCAGTTCTCCTGCAGCCTAAACACCGGCAGTGGCATCGTCTGTGCAGGATCCGTGGCGTCGGGTGACAATACACGAATCTGAAGACATTATCTCTCTCTCTCTCTCTCCCTCCCTCCCTCTCTCACCTGTCTATGGAAATTGGCGCCGCCACCGTGCATAGTAAGAGTCGTGGTGTTCATTGTATCAGACTTCACGTTGATGTTGATCATCAGACAAAAGTCGCCCGCCTAAATTACGTTGAGAGAAATAGAGATCAATCTACAACAAGATCGCTAGCTACCGTATTCACCAATCTTGACGGTGGAAGAAAGAGAGAGAGAGAGAGAGAGAGAGAGAGAGAGAGAGAGAGAGAGCGGTTGAAGAGAACCGACCTTGACGGTGAGAGCGTGGTAGAAGCACTCGCCGTAGCACACCACATCCACCCACATGCACGCGTTGTCGAAAGAAGCGATCTAAAATTCACAATCAGGAAATAATTGATCAATCAATAACGCACATCAAGCAATTCCTCATCCAACGTGTGAGTGTACTTGATATCAGCTGTGGGAAGGTAAAAGAAGTTGTTTCTGAAATAAATGTGACGTCATTCATCGATCCATAAAAATCGATACTCGATACTCACATTCGCGTCGGCATAGTGCCATCCCAAACGCGCACGACACGACATCCTCTCCTTGTGTCGTATACGGCAAGGACCTGAACAAAATCCCTCCCTCCGCTCTCTCTTTCTCTCTCTCCTCTCTCTCTCCTCTCTCTCTCTCTCTCTCTCTCTCTCTCTGTCACTCACCTGACAAAACAAATCCATGTATGACTTTGTCTGAATCTGCTCCAGTCGCTTCAACTGGTAATTCTTAGGCAGAGGAGGGATCGGGGGCAAGGGTGCGGGCTGAAACGAGATAATATGTTTACGCGAACAACGAACATCAAACCGTCAATCAAATGTTTTTAAATATACAATAATAAAGATGAATAAGACTGACGATGGGATTGCAGTCGGTGAGCGGGCTGCCGGGTGTGTAGTGGTGGAGACGCACCGGACCGCGAGTCGAAGGAGGGGTGGAGGAGGCGGGGGCAGCGGCGTATCTGAAGGTCCAATGATGGAGGCAGGCAATGCATAACAGGAGAGACAGAAAGAGAGAGCGACAGAGAGAGAGAGACAGAGAAAGAGAGAGGGAGACTACCTGTTGGGTGCTCGCTGGACGACGAGCGAGAAGTCCGAATCGGCCGTGTTATGGGCGGACGCAGTCTGGCGCGCCACCAACTCGCGAAGAGCGCGCAGCTGAAAAGTCGTGGTTCAAGGAAGTTTACTTTTACCTTAGATAGAGTAATTTAATTATACAATAGGAAACACTCGCCGTTTCCAGGTTGACGGACGAGTTTGTCCTGGCGTTGGAGTAGACGTATTCGGTGGGGTCGTCGAGGCCGGGCTTGTAGATGCACAGTGTGCAGCCGCGCACGCCCAGCTTCGCGCCCAGCGCACACGGAATGTTCAGCTGCAACGAGTAGAGTAGGTGGGCAAAGGCAACGAGGAAAAGTAATTGACAGAGCGAACTTGAAAATTGCACATTGTCCAAATGATTGTGTGAATGATCATATTTTAATGAACATATTGTATTGTGTTGTAAGGTGGTAAGGTCCAACAGCAACCGAAATGCAGCCAAAGAGACAACGTACCCGTGCCCTGTGGATGCGGACGATGCAGCCCTCCCTCAGCAGGGTCGCGTCGGCGTGGCAGTTGCTCACCGTGCACTCGATCGTCTTCGCCGGGTTCTCGTCGTATAGAACAAGGTGGACTAAACAAATATAACTACCGTAACCCTAAAATAAAAGGGAATCATACCCAAGTCGGCGTTGGGCTCCGCGGTTTTCACGATGGCATAGAGGTTCACCTTGATCTTGTCGATCTCAGTAGATATTCTGAAATAATAAATACATTTAAAATAAAAACAACTCTGTGATGTAGACGTACCCGAATCCAGCTTCGACGAACATGCGAGCGATAGTGTAGTACTCATAGCTAGTTGCAGGCGGCTTCTTCGGAGGCATTATCGCCTGTAAAAAATGAAAAGGAACAACAAACAACAACGTGAACATGTTCGAACAACACGAATCGGGCACGTCTATCATTCATGTTCAATCAAACCACCAATCTAATGCAAGTAACAAGAAGCAACATATAAAACACATAAAAGCCAAAAGGGAAACAAACCGTGTAACCGACTGGTTGCAAAAAACAACCACGAACAAATAAAACACGTAAAAACAAGAAAAAACAAAAAAAAACATCACAATTCAAAATTTTAAACTTCGCGGTATCGCTAAAGACCGCAAGTTGCAGCCGTTCGGCGCTCACACGCGTCAGGTGGACTTCCCGCGCGGATTACTGTAGCCAGCATCAAGGTCATTTCCCCAAAATTTCTCGCTGTTTCTCGTGTTTTGTGTGCGATCAATCGTTTCTTTTCGTTGTACCGTACATTTACAGTAACTTTGTGATTGTGCAGGAGCATGGGTAGACTGGCGGCGGCGATTCTCGTCGCTTTCGTGGCGGGCGTGGTGCTGTCGCACACGCACTCGCACGAGCCGGCGCACATGAAGTACACCAGGGAGGTGAACGAGGTGCGTTTTGATCAAATGCATAATAATAGAGTAAAATGGTGATTTGAGGCGGCTGCCGACGAGGACCACGGACATGCCCACGAGCATCACGGACACGCGCACGGACCCGGTGGTGAGTTGGTTTCTTCTCCTTTTTTGAGTTTGACCAAAAATATGTGGTTGTTGCAGTATAGTATTCAATGTAATTATGATAATAATAATGTTTCAAACATTATAGGTTGCCCGCACGCGCACTCTCACGAGGCTCACGGACACGCGCACGAAGAGGCTCACGGACATGCTCATGACCACGCCCACTCTCATGGAGGACACGGACACAGCCACGACTCGCACACGGCCAAGAAGCGCGACGTCCACGTCGAGGAGGTCAAGTACGAGGGGTGAGTGCGTGTTTTGTGTTTTGTTGTTTCCATTTTCATTGACCTTCTCCATCCAGAGTTATGAACATGAACATCAACTGGAGCGAGCACTGGGACACGTTGTGTCACGTGTTGGACAGGTTTCACAGAGTTGTCGAATTGTAACACCTCGATTTTCAGCTTGCTAAGAATGACGGAAGAGAATTGGGACAGGTAGATTTGTTGATGATGAATAATTGTGTCGATCAATATATCGATCCTTCAGATTCCTGTCGTTCATGAACGACGCGAAGACTCGTCTGTGGGTGCACGCGATCGGAGCCACTCTCCTCATCTCGGCTGCGCCCTGCTTCATCCTCATGTTCATCCCCATCCAGGTGCGGTTCACGGTAGTTATTGATTGATTGATCGTTATCATTATCGATTGATTGCTTGCAGGACGCCACTTCGGCCGAGTCGGGTCCGCTGCTCAAGGTGCTGCTGTCGTTCGGATCGGGCGGTCTGCTCGGAGACGCTTTCCTTCACCTCATCCCTCACGCCACACCCGCTGGAGACGTGAGTGGAGGAATCAGTGTTTTGAAGATTAATTGATTGATTGATTGATTTCAGGGCCACGCTCACTCTCACTCGCACTCTCACTCGGAGGGCGGCCACAGCCACGCGCCGCATGACATGAGCGTCGGCGGATGGGTGCTCGCCGGTCAGTTGAGATGATCTAATTTGCGTATTTATTGTCGTACCGTAATCTTGCAGGTATCATTGCGTTCCTGGTGGTGGAGAAGGTGGTGCGCATCATTCGCGGAGAGGACGGCCACGGACACTCGCACGGACACTCGCATGGGGGAAAGAAGGTGAGAGGTTGTCGGGCGTATTTTGAAGATGCTGTCCACTACTGATGTGACTGAATTGTTGCTTATTCGCTGTGTGTTTGGGTCAGTGGGCAGTGCGCAGGCGCAGTGGTGTTTGCATTAGCCAGCCGACGGCCGACCGTCGACTTTGACAGCTATGAGAGTACCGTACACCGAGAGACCAAGAGTACCGTATAACGTATGATGTTTGTGTCGCAGGAGAAGTGCTCGGACGACGAGTCTGACGAGAAGAAGAAGGGCGGAGACAAGAAGAAGAAGGGAGAGAAGAAGGAGGACGCACCCAGGGAGATCAAGGTTGGTACACGTGTATTCTATATTGACTGTAGATGTTCGTATGCATGTGGTCAATCGTCTATAGGACGATGGACGGCTCGAGAAATGTATTAAGATGAATGGCTAAGATGAAGGTGAAAATGAATGACATTATGTGAACGTGTGTTTTTCAGGTAGCCGCGTACCTGAACCTGGTGGCCGACTTTGCGCACAACTTCACCGACGGCCTGGCCATTGGCGCCAGCTTCATCGCCGGAACCACCGTCGGAGTCGGTGCGTTATTTGTTTGTTTGTTCTCTACTAGTTATTTACTTTCTCTGCTTTGTTACTTCTTCAATGTTTGTTTGTTGTTTATTTTCTCTCTACTCGTGATTTACTCTCTCTTTCTTAGCTTTGTCGCTTATTGGTTATCGATTGATTGTTTCCAGTGACTATGGTGACTGTGCTGGTGCACGAAGTTCCGCACGAGATTGGCGACTTTGCCATCCTCATCCAGTCGGGGTACTCCAAGAAGAAGGTAAGTCCTTTTTGATTTAATTGATTCGATGTTTACGTGATAATCTGAACTATTTTGATGTGATTCGTGATGTGTTGCAGGCTATGCTGGTGCAGCTGGTGACTGCCCTCGGAGCCCTTTCGGGATGCGTGCTCTCCCTGTGGGCGGCTGACACCAGCCTCGCTGACGCTGCCGCCAGCAGGTGAGTGGGAGGGAGGATGAGGGAGAGGGAGAGAGGGGGGGGAGAGAGATCTATGAAGTAGTATTAGAAATGCGAATAGGAAGTGGTATTGACACTCTTTTCAGCTGGGTGCTTCCGTTCACGGCCGGAGGTTTCATCTACATTGCTACCGTGTCCGTCATGCCTGAGCTTCTCGAGAACAGCAGCAGCTGGCAGAGCATCAAGGTACGGTATCTTGGGGATACGGTAGTTTTTTGGACTACTGTATATTGATTTATGTATGATGTTTGTTTTTCAGGAGATGATTGCTCTCGGTCTGGGCATCTTCATGATGTACCTCATCGCCATCTTTGAGTAGACGAAGTATGATCGATTGATTTATCGATCTGTTCTCTGTTGTTGCGTAGGTCAAGTGTCACGACTGATGTTTTGTTTCCCTTTACAAATGCGATACGTTGTTGCTACGTTTGGTAAGAGCCCTGCAAGGCCTTCTTTTCTCCCAACTCTGTCTAATTTATTTCGTACGTTTCCACTGGTTTAGGGTGTGTGTGTGATAATATTACTACTGATACATGCGATTTAGTCTACTTGTATTGTTGTTTGTAATCGTAATTCAATCTGTGAATGCTGCACTGGTATAAAGTGATTGAGTCCCAGATTGGATAGAATTGCGTGTACTTTGCTTCTTTTGTGTTGCGTTCGTGACGCTTTCAATATCTGTGCGTGGTGGATGTTATATAAGATTAAATTTAAAAAAAAAACTCTATACATTTCTTCACTTCTCGCGCGCTTTTAGTCCATGCGACCCGAGACCCACACACACATTCAGTCGAACACCGAGCGCCCTCTTGTGCGGTCTCCTCCCCCTCCCCCCATTTTTTGTTTTGTTTGAAGGCGATAGAATAATCAATGCCCCTCTATTATCAAGTATAATTTCAATGTCCCTGTCCTACCGGCTCATCACTGATGATGGTCCCGGCCGGTAGGATCACACATTCGGTCTGGTGGAAGGGACCGAAACCGGATGTGTGCTTTGCTAATTACATGTACTCTTTCCTGTATAATTTTGTCTAATTCACATATAGTCCCTTTTCTAGTATGTCTGGGGGTTTCTTTGCGCAGCGCCAGCCGGTTGTCAAGAAGGCAGTGGCTGTCGCCGACTCTGACCACGTCGTTCCCTGGGTGGAGAAGTAGTGAGTAGGGGTACTGTAGTTTGAATTCGGCTACTGTGTTACCGTACCCGTTCAGTCGTCCGAAGCGCGTCGACGAGCTGGTGTTCCAGAGTGAGGTGGTGTCGGTGCTGAAGAAGGTGCTTGATGGAGCCGATGTGAGTTACTGCAGATTGTTATAGAGTACTGTAGATATGCGCGTTGCTGATTGTATGTTTGTATGTGGTTACCAAAACGAAAGGCCAGTTCCAATTGTTAAAAAATAATGATTTGATTTTATGGGTTTGTGAAACCTATTGTGTAATGGTTATTTTTGTTGGAATGTTTATAATCAGGGACACAGCGTCACTGATTATGAACTTTATACGATAATTGTATGTGTGAGCCTTAGTGAACTGTTTGTTCAGCTGCCGAACGTGTTGTTCTACGGTCCGCCGGGCACGGGAAAGACATCAGCCGCAGTCGCCCTTTGTCGACAACTATTCAAGACACCCGAGAACTACAAGGTCAGCCACTCTCTCTCTCTCTCTCTCTCTCTCTCTCTCTCTCTCACACACACATTGTTTTTTTATGTGATTCGACTATTTGTATTTGACTCGATTCCCTTGCAGGACCGTGTTCTGGAGATGAATGCTTCGGACGAGCGCGGAATCGCCATTGTCAGGAACAGGGTTCGTGAATCACACATTTATTTTTATTCAAGTTGTAATGTCTTAATTGGGGATGGGGGGTTTCTTGTCTTGTTAGTCTTGAGCTTGAGTATTTAAGCGGTGTTACGTGTTGGACAGGTTGCAATAAACCAGTTGAAATTAGTGATCTTTATCATTCACTATAATATGTGATGATGGCAAAACGTATTTGATATGGCTTTCTAGTGTTGTGAGTTCTTAGTATGCTTACATGATGTTTCTTCCAGATCAAGGAGTTTGCGCACCGCGCGGTCGCGCCCTCGTCCCTCGGTGGAAAGTGCGCCGCGTTGAAGGTGATGTTCTTCTGACTTATTGATTGGTCCTTTTTAGTCGAATTCATCTGATTGCAGGTGATCATTCTGGACGAGGCTGACGCGATGACGTCAGCCGCGCAGACGGCACTCAGAAGGACTATGGAGGCATACAGCAAGACGACAAGGTACGACTTGTGTTGTTTCCCTGAGTGTTATGTACCTATTTATATGTACTCGCTTTGCAGGTTCTTCATGATCTGCAACTACATCTCGCGCATCATCGACCCGCTGACGTCGCGCTGCGCCAAGTTCCGCTTCAAGCCGCTGCCAGTCGAGAGTCAGATCGAGAGGTGGGAGGGGAGGGAGGGAGGGATATAGTCGGTTGTTTTATTATTTAGATTCTGGTCCTAATTCTTGGTATGTGAGAGAGAGATATGAGAACATATATGAGAGAGATAGAAAGAGATAGAGAGATGGTTAATTATTTTGATTATTATTTGCTATTATGCGTATTATGTGACAGTCGTGAAACATATAGGAGGGAGGGAGTGGGAAAGAGATTAATGAGTTTTAGATTCTGATCTGATTTTGATAGGATTATTTTCAACAATTGTGTTGTGAGGTAGTCGTAAAACATATTCGAGCTGGATTGCGATTAATGAAAAATGGGAGCGTTTTGCGTGAAAATGCAAGAGGATACAGATTGAGAGAACATGTGTTTTCAGGATGAAGTATATCTGCGCGGAGGAGAAGGTGCAGCTGGATGACACTGCCCTGGAGACACTCATCGCACTGTGCGAGGTAGCTCCGTAAAACTCTGGTATCGTAAGCAACCAATAAGGCGATTTTAACCGCATTACAAAAGTTACACAACGGTTTGTCCGATAACTTCGCGCGCGAGCGAGCCGAGGCGGACTCGGATAATGCCCACTGTACTGTTATGGTTGCCATACGGTATGAACATATGGTCATCGGTCGTGAACCCATCTTCAGCGCCTTTTAAAAGATGTCACAAACCCGGCGCGAATTTGCCGCGGCCGCCCAGTATAAGAGGAAGCGCGACAGCCTGTCCAAGACGTTCGAGTGTCGCTTTTCACACACGCCTGCATTAGGCAGTATGCCAGCATGCGTAACCTTGTAACATTACAAGAATTTTACTAAAGAAAATTAATTATCTCTTAAAAGTACTCGCGTAAAGAGAGTCAGTTTGTCTTGACCCAATTCAACAAAAGCGCATGCATAAAACGTTTACAAATACTAACACAAACCTGCTCCTCTCTCTCTCTCCCTCTCTCTCTCTCTCTAATATTGATTACATTTCATCGATTTCATCGATTCATCGAACAGATATGCGCAGGTTTGTGTTAGTATTTGTAAACGTTTTATGCATGCGCTTTTGTTGAATTGGGTCAAGACAAACTGACTCTCTTTACGCGAGTACTTTTAAGAGATAATATATGTGCTTTTGTTAAATTTCATAGAAATTTCTTTTCTACCTGATTGCCAAGCTCCGTTGTTCATTCGTATGCGCAAAACTATGATGAATGACACAATTTCTACTGGTAGCAAGTCATTGAATATACTACATTCTACAGGTCGTGTTTGTTGCGTATGTACAACAACGTTTCTCATGGTATCAAAAGAAACGCTTTGAAAGAAATTTTACTCTTTATTTTGGATCGCTGAGGCGTAAGTGCATGTCTACTACCGTCTGCGCGCTCTGCCAATATCGCGCACTCTCGCGCTCTCTCTCGCGCCCCCGCCGCCCACCGGGAGAGAGCTAGCAGCCAGCGTTGACTGGAAACGGTCCACACACACACACCCACACGCTGGCCTCTCGCCTCATGGGTGCGCGCGATCGCTCATAACTTCTTTCATAGAAAAGATACAAAGATGGAGTCAACCAGTGATCTGGCCTACGGAACCGTGCGAATCTAACTAACATGAATGGAATGAGTTCACGTTGCTGCTAACATGACCTTTGGATATCGCTTCTTGAAAATTCTAGCGCGAGCCTTATCCTAAGCCAAAAGAGAGGGCGCTGCGCGCCCTCTCTAATTTTGAAACGTATGTGTTCATATTGAACACATTTCACTATATAAACTTCTCCCTATCATGAGACCACTGGGGTGCGCTTTTCGATCACCCTGGCGCGTCCTTACCGTTTCTGGACGCTAAAGCTACCATAAAAATTGCGATTTTTACGGTAAGCGCTTATCGTTCGGAAACGGTTGCGCTATTGCGCGCAAACGATACCAGAAGTTTGAGGAGAGGGGAGGGAGAGAGAGAAAGGGAAAAGAGGGAGAGAGGGAGGAGAGAGAGAGAGAGAGAGAGAGTCGATGTATTCAGGGCGATCTTCGCAAGTCGATCACGACGCTGCAGTCTCTCGCCTCGTCTCGCCGACACATGGACGGCAAGCTGGTCGAGCAGATGAGTGGACGCATCCCAGATGAGGAGGTGAGTCATCTTCATCTCTCTCTCCCCTCTTTCTCCCTCTCTCTCCCTCCCTCTCTCCCTCTCTCTCCCTCTCTCTCCCTCTCTCTCCCCTCTCCCTGTCATGTCCCCCCCTCCAGGTGGATGCCATCCTCGCCGCGTGCCAGTCTGCCAGTGGCAGCTCTGCCATCGACTCGGCTGTCGACGCCTTCCGCCGCCGCGGACACGGAGTCGGACAGCTCATCACACAGGTGAGGGATACTGTACTCGGAAATGAATACGGTACTGTGCACGCGCATGCGGTTCTGTGTTGTGGCTGTGATCGATGTAGCTTTTCTCTCAGCTGACTCCCATTCTCATCGCCCACTCGGCTCTCACTGATATGGGCAAGGCGGAGGTGTTCGAGACTATGGCGGTGAGTGGAGGGAGAAGGGGGGGGGGAGAGGAGAGAGAGGGAGAGAGAGAGGAAGGGGGAAGGAAGGGATAGAGAGAGGGAGGGAGAGAGAGAGTCTGCTTCTCCAGGAGTGCGAGGCTCGTCTGATCGACGGTGCCGACGAGTCGATCCAGCTGCTTCACCTCTGCACTGTCATGCAGGCGCAGTTCATCAAGAGTGACCTGTAGATGACGTCACTTCCGGTTTATGACGTCACTCCGTGACGATTTGATCTACCTTTTCTGATCTACATTGTGTAGCTTTCCTTGCCTTGTATATGCGCTCAACATGAGAGTATCTCCCACCCACCCCCGGTCTCATTTTGTTCACTTTGGATTCTCAATTTTAGTTTGGAAGTTGTAGTATTCTGGTTTTTGACGATAAAGTCTTTGCATATGCGGGTGTGACGAGGATTTGTTTGGGTTGTATTGGATTACAGGGTCGCTGTGAATTCGGGATATGGGCAATAGGAGAGGGAGGGAGGGAGGGAGAGTGGGAGAGAGAGAGAACGAGAGAGAGAAGGCGAGACGAGATAAATATATCTGACATGGCAGTCATTCACACGGAACCCGTGTTTCCCCCCCCCCCCTCTCTCTCTCTCTCTCTCTCTCCCTCTCGCTATTATTTATGGCAGGAAGGGTGTTGGGTGGAGAAAATGCATTCTCTTTTGAAAAGTACAAGCGTAAAGTACCTCTGTTTGGGTTTATCTCAATTCAACAAAAGCCCATGCATAAAACTATTATTTCTATTCTAAACTATAAACACAAACCTGCTCTCTCAAACGATATGTAGAAACGTATACTTTATCGATAATTTATCAATAAGGGCTAGATAGATAATATATTTTCTTATTTCTTATGAAAGTATTGTGAAAGTGAAAACCAATAAACAGCTATAGAACTATCGTTTAGTTTACCATGATGTTTTCATTGTTTTTGAATGTAAACAAATCCAAGAGCTTTTTGATAGATGACTTATTTAATGAACGGGTTGATAGAATGTGAGTGATAGAATGTGTGTGTGCAATAGTATATTCATCTTGGTATTTGATTGTCAATGTATTTATGATCGTTTTGAGAGAGCAGGTTTGTGTTTATAGTTTAGAATAGAAATAATAGTTTTATGCATGGGCTTTTGTTGAATTGAGATAAACCCAAACAGAGGTACTTTACGCTTGTACTTTTCAAAAGAGAATGAATGCCCTTTTGTTGAATTTCGAAGAAATTCTTTTTTTTTCAAATGTTAATGTATCAATCTATGTATCAATGTATCATGTATTAATGTTAATGTACTGATAGTTTCACAGAAACTATCAGTATTTGTTTAAAGTGAATCAACAAATATAACAAACAACAACAATAACAACAACAATACAACGCGCGTGAACGACTACGCAAATCACAAACAGTGTGCACATTATCGCGCTCTCCCGCACACATTCTGCAACACGAACCAATGAGCGCGCGGGGGCGGGGCTAATGAGCGGGTCTTTCAGCGAATCAGCGACCAGCAGCATACCTCACAGACGTGCAGACCTAACCAGCGAACATATTTTTGGGTCTTAAACTATTGTTTCATGTTTTGTTTTGGTTTATAGTTGTTCAACGGGCGATTTAGAGACAATATCATGATATAACTCTGAAACATTTAATATTTGAATGATTTACAAGCTATTTTGGAGGCCCTGCGGGCCGAGCGGCTCTGCGCGCCGCTGGATAGAACCCAAACGATCGGCGCTTCGCGCCGATCCTAATGCTCTCATATTCCCATCACGAAATACGAAATACTCCAATGCGGAAGTATACCTGTCTACCTTCCCCCACTTTTCTCTCGCCATTGTTTTGTGTCTCTATTTTTCGACGGAACTCTCTAGGGAAAAAAGCAGGAAAAGATTCGGCGCCGTGCTCCGCCGCTGTCGACAAATAACTATTTTCCGTTTCTATGCTCCCCTTCGCGTTTCTCTCTCCCCCCTCTCTCTTCTCTCTCCATCTCTATCCCTCTCTCTGTCTCTAATCATTCTATGCTCATGTCTGATAACACTGCTCCCTGATTAGGTGAGTTTGAAATTATTCAAGCGTGATCGTTACCTGTTGGTTTATTCACGAAGCGAAGATGATGACTTGGAATTTGAGCTTTCCTAACGTCTCAGAGTCCAGGCGACTTTCCTATTCTTTTGACTCATTCACTTGAATATTCACGGGGTTGTGTGTATTGGAAAGAGCGCATAAGCCCTTCTCTGCCCTCCATATTTATGCATTTTATACGCTGCTCTCTCTCTCTCACTTTCCCATACTCTCTCGTCTTGCTCGAGCCTAGTCATTTTTCCCAACGACACACACACATAATCGCCTCCGTTCCCAGTCTCCCACGATTTACATTCTCCCTCCTTTCCGAGACTTGCCAGAGTTTTGCTCCTATGAATGTCTGCGAACGTTTTTCTCCTCTCCTCTCTTCCTCGTGTTCTATTCGCGTGTCTCAGTTTCAATTTGCGCAAGGAATTGAAGCGAGAAAATGTGATTCGTCTTGTCTCGCGAGGGCCGAGCGACTCTGATATATGCGCGAGTCTCGAATAGAATTTTTTTTGGGCGAGAGTGAGTGTGCGTGTGAAACGGAGAGGGCGAGTAGACGGAGAGAGAGGGAGAGAGGGAGATGAGTTGCCGTCGGCTGTCACTTCTGCCGGCTCCTCCTGTCTGCCCAACTCCTGCCACTTCGCGAGCAGCGTATTGTCATTCGATTCCTGTCCTCCTATTTGCTCCTACTCTCCTTCCACGATGAGGCTGTGGCTTGCAGCGTGTATGGTTGTGAGTGGGATCGGGGAGACCCGCTCGGTGCGCGCCGCCTCGCCCATAGAGCTCAAGGTGTCCGCCACCCAGAGGACACTCAACATTGGAGCCCGCATTGTTGATGCCAAGTACGCGCCGCTAGAGGAGGTGTTCAGGTGGGGATCACTTTTGATTTGCGATAAAAAAGGAAATCATCAGATCTTCGTTTCTGTGTGGCGAAGAGCGCGCAGGGGCATCTTTCGCCGTGTATGAGAATGGAAAGCTGGCAGCAGAGTTGTGGGGCGGGTGAGTGGAGAGAGGGAGAGAGAGAGAGAGAGAGAGAGAGAGAGAGAGAGAGAGATTAGAGATGAGAAAGATCCTTTCAAGCTGGGCGGACGCGGAGAAGCGCACTCCGTGGAAGGAAGACACAATCAGCGTCTTGTTCAGCACCACAAAGGTATTCACCATGCTACTGCACACAATAATAGAAACGAATCGTCTGACGTCTGACTGAAGACACTTTTTGACACAATAATGATAATAGATCTCTTGGTCTTTCTGAAGACATCTGTCACCTTTTAGAGTATCTCCTCTGTGATGCTCGCGTACGTGATGGACCGGGAGGGCCGCTCCTACTCCGAGAAGATCAGCTCCTTCTGGCCGGAGTTCGGCAAGCACGGCAAAGAGAACATCACCATTCTACAGGCCACTCTGCATCAGGTATGTCATTCTTCCTATGTCTGTCTCCCCCGATATTTTACCTTTCTGTCATGATCAGAATTCAATTTGAGTTAGACCAACACGAAGAGTGATATGTGTTCTTCACACAGGCCGGTCTTCCGTACACGACTGCGAATGTCTCCCGGGAAGACGTGGCCGACCACCGGCGGATGAGCAAGTACTTCGAGGACGCCACCCCAGTCTGGACACCCGGAGAGCACGCGGGGTGAGGGCATAATTACATAATTTGACGCGGGTTACGGTAGGATAATAATTCGATCTTCTTGTAAAGACAAGGGTTACGGTAAGAGAATAATTCAACCTCCTCGCAGCTATCACGCGCTCACGTTCGCCTTCCTGCTCGACCAGATCGTGCGACGCATCGACGGCCAGCACAGGGGCATCAACGACATACTCAAGCAGGACTTTGTGGGCAAGTACGGTGGGTGTTGATGGTTTCGATATTAGAATAGCATGAAAAATAAAATAAAAATATTCGGAATGCATACATTTTATTGCGCCGAATGGAAGATGGTTCACTAATCGCGCTGTTCTGAGTGAGCTTGTGACAAGTGTCGTTCAGGCATCCGCGACCTGTCGATCGGCCTGGCTTCCGCGAGTGACAACGAGCGGGTGGCGACGATACGCCAGCTGACAGACTCCGAGGTGGAGGAGGAGGGACGGTGGAATCCCGAGGCGCTCCGGAGGTGAGAGTGTAAATAACAATTTGTAGTTGTAGAAGGATATTTGCAGTTGCGTGTGAAGAATACTTTTAACATTCTACTGTGCTTTGCTCTTTGCGGCGATGTTATAAAGATACATTCATACATTCTTTTCACTTTCAGATACAATCTCGGCTACAACGCGCACAACGAGCGGCTCTACGAGACGTGGCCGTGGATCACCACCGAGGATGTGGGGATCATTTCAAATTCAAAAACATTGATTGTCTTGCAGTACAACGTGCTGGAGAACCGCCTTCTCCCGATGCCATCGAATATGGGTGTGGGCAACGCGCGCTCACTCGCCGAGCTACACGACACGGTGAACCGAGGAGTGATCAGGTATGTTATCAGCAGGTTCCTATCCGTCTCTCGTCTCTCTCTCTCTTCTCTCTCACTTATAACTTATAACAAACCATATGGGTAGCGAATCCTCCCGCGTGATTTATGTTCATTTGTTCACAATCTTGTCTACGTTACCTCCTAGCCCCGCCTTCCTCTCGGCGCACCTCTCGAGGCCGGTGTTGGAAGACGCGTCAGACGTCGTCATCCGCTATCCCGAATCAAAGGGATACGGATTCCAGTTCACCAAGAACCCCAAGGTGCGTCCGTCTCGTTTATTCCTTTCTCCTGTGATTATCGTACCATTGGAAAATCGTTGCGTTACCTAGTCTTCCTTCGACCCCCTCCACAGAGTAATCTCTCGAATGGGGGGATATCTTCATTTACCACTAGATCTACTGAGTGAGATCATTTGAGAACGAGAGTTGAAAGCGTTCACGACATGTCTGCAATAGTTCTTTCTCCAGTCGCAATGGGTGTTCGGGCACTCTGGATTCGGAGGGCAGAACGTGCGAATCGACACCAACAACCGACTCACCTACGCATACGTCACCAACGCGCTCAAGATAGCTGATGCGGAGCAGGTGAGAGGAGGGAGGGGGGAGAGAGAAAGAGAGAGGGAGAGAGAGGGAGAGAGAGAAGGAGAGAGAGAGAGAGAGAGAGAGAGAGAGAGAGAGAGAGGGAGAAGGAGAGAGAGAGAGATCACAATCGGATCGCGCGCGTTGCAGGTCGCTCCCTGGCACAAACTGGTCAAAAAACTCTACGAGCTACACTAATTCCACGTCCCTATAAGTAATACAATGCATAAATAGTTTTGAATTCTTTTTCGCTTCAATCGTCTACACTTCAAAAAAAACCATCATTTGCATGAACAAGAGTTCGCTCGCAACCTACAAGGCAATAAACCCCAGACGGGAGCCAAAAGTTATGTCACCATGAATGAACCCCTACCGCAAACCCACCCATCATCACTCAAACCACACCAACACACAACATAGTTTCGAATAATTTATATGTGTGTTTGTCGCGTATTTTAACCGTTTTACAACATCGCATCATTATCATCATCATCGAGTGTCACTGCTCTCATACTTACAAGACCATAGAGACTATATGAGTATAGCGGGAGTGGGCTAGGGCTAAGGCTAGAGAGGGGAGCAAGTGGGCGCAGCATCGCCGATTGACCCGCCACTGTGCGTGGCGCCGCCCCAGCACCGCCCAGGCACAGTAGACCACTCTGGTCTAGTGACACCGGAAACACGCGCCGGGCCGACGCCACACCACATTCATCGGAGCTGGCTGTAAAGGGATAGGGGAGGGGGGAGGGGGAGGGAGCAAGGCGGGGGTGCGGGTGTGTGCGCGGGCTGACAAGTGAAAGCACGGGACGGACCTCCCACGGAGGGCCGGGGGACAAGGAACAAGTACACATACACCACCATACATTACATTGATACAATACACGTCTGCTCGGGAGCCAATCTGTGTGCGGAGAGTGATGGGAGAGAGGGAGAGAGACGGGGAGACAAAAGGGGCGAGTAATCATCGTGTCAATGGGGGGCAGAAAGCGAGAGGGCGATCACGCCTTCATCTCCTGGATCTGTTTGATCAGGTACGCCTGAAATGGGTCGTCGTCACTATCCTCCCCCTCTCTCCCTCTCTTCCGCCTCTCTCTCTCCCCCTCCCCCCTCTCTCTCTCTCTCTCTCCCTCCCCACCTTCTCATCGTTGAACTGTTCGTCCTCTGTGCGCTCGTTGTGGAAGGCGGACAGGAAGTCGACGAGCTTCTCCCTGTTCCTCAGAAGAATGTCGGCGATCGCGCGAGGCTTGTTCGGATTCGCCACAAACACCTAAACAACCCACGTGGACAATCAACAACATCAACAACAACAACAACAACAACAACAATAATAATAATAATAATAAACAACATCAACCACAATCAATCGATCAATCAATCAACAATAACAACCCACCTTGAAGACATGGAACGCCTCAAACTGAATGCTCTTGCTCTTCTCCTTCAGCAGATTCATCATCAACTTCAAGTTGTCGGGGTTGCTGCAAACACGAATCAGTAATAAAAAAACAAGTAATCAGTCAAATCACCACTCACCTGATATACCGGGTCATCACATTGAAGTTGTGTCGGTCCAATAACAACTCACCGAGCAGCTGAAAATCAATCAATAAAAATAAAATCAATAATTCTAATAATAAAAAACTTACCTTGAGCGACTGCCGGCGGGTGACGTAGTTCTCAGAGTTGAGCAGCTTCTGATACTCACCTGAAATGCATTCATCAACACCTCTCTCATCTCTCTGTCTCTGTCTCTCTCTCGCTCTTTCTCTTTCTGTCTATCTCTCTCGCACTCACCGAAGAAGCGGTCATAGTTGTTGTCGAGGTACTCGGCGCAGATCGACTTGTGCCGAGTGATCAGCTCCTACAAAGAAACATTCCAACACTGAAGCACAAACAAAGAGACTCACCTTGAAGGTGGAGAAGGCGTCCGAGGCAATGTCGAACGACGACATCTCCACGTACTGAAACGGGTACCAATGGAAAGGCTCCGCCCTCTATGCCCCGCCCCCACACATACCTCAAAGAGCTTGTAGAATATCTCGTGTGCGAGGAGCACCTTGGCGAGCTGCTCGCTGCGGATGCACTCGCGCACCATCGAACCGCACGTCATCGCAATCTCCGGGTTCTCGTACCTAAAACAAAAGCGTGAAGCGACTCGAACCATCACGGTTGTCCGCTGCTTCCCCATCCTCCTCTCAACACTACTCATTCCTCGACGAGTCAAAATCTCTGCCTCCTCCTCCCCCACCCACCCCTGTACGAGTGCGATGACGACCTCCGGGCGGCACAGCATGTACTCCACCGTCGGAGACCGCGTGCCGATCTGACGACGCAGCAGGTTGTTGAAGATCTGCGCCACGTCCTGCAACAACGCAAAGTACGCATGGAAAACAGAAAACGGCAAAGTCTCGCCCTCACGCACGCAAAATACAAACCGTGCCAACTATTTGAACTCGCAATGTCCACATGAATGATATCGGTTTTCCACAGAGCCAGTAAAACACACACAAAAAATCGACAGTTCACTTGGCACCCACCTTCTTAGCCTCAAAGTCGAGCTTGGCGAGATTTCGGATCAGCATCGGCAGCACGTTGGCACCGTACGTTTCCTGCGCCAGCTGCGCAATCTGAATCAATCGATAAATCACGCAATCAATCAATACACCCCACAATCAATCGATACTGACCTGCTCGGCGACGGGCTCCTGTCCGTCCTGTCCGTAGATGATGCCCTTGATCATCTGCAGCCATTTGTTCACCTCCTCCACTGCCTTCTCCGACTTCTTGTCGCCCTGAAAAATCGATACTATTGATTGGTACAAATCAATCAATACTTCCATCCCCATAACTGAATCGATCGATACAGTTCCGCTTCCGAACCTGCTACTCACAAACAACCCCCTGTCACCGCATAACATGACATCAGGATCGCGTGACTCCATATTTCGTCCACTGCCAAAACATCATCACATTTCACAACAGAAGAGAAATAGGCTCCCCATCCTTTTACATCCCTCTCAACGGCAACAGAGAACCGCGTCGGTCAAACAGGATACAGACGACCACAAACAGTCACTCTTCAAACACCACCTCGCGTCCGCACAGTCGCCATACATTTGCATGCACGCACTCTCTGGAGCGAACAAAGCGCGCGAAGAGATGTACTATGACATCACTCCTATTCCCAATCCTATCCATTGTACCACTTCAAAATCAGAGAAAGAGAGAGAGACCATACTATCACAATCTCCTCTCGTCTCTCATCTCCCTAATAGAGTACATGCGTATTTTGCATCCGTTCTTGGTTTCTTCCATTTTCTCTGCGTGGTTCAATTTCAAAATTCCCCACACAATCGCAGGCGCAGCAGCAGCGAAAAACCACCAAATTCCAGAAAGAAAATGCGGTGTGCAAGAAGGGAAAGGAACGGCGACATTGATACATGTAACCATAGACTGTGTAAGCATTACCAAATCGAGCAGAACAAGGTCAAAAACACAAAACACAAAAGATCAAAATACAAAATCCACACCTTTTCAAGGAGGGCGAGCGCCTCGCGGAGGTTCTTCACCACATCCGCCGGCGACTTGTGCGACTTACCGAAGATCGGCAGTGGCATCCGTCTGCAATCAAACAATCCGTCAATCAAACAACGCATATCCCAACAACTCACGGAGCGGAATGTGTCATTTCCCAGATTCATTCAACCGAATGAAGCTGGCATGAGAGAGAGAGAGAGAGAGAGAGAGAGAGAGAGAGAGAGAAGGAAAGGATCGAGTCATCGAGTAAATGTTGAGAACGTTTATAAAATAAAATCCGAGCACAAGCCGAAATTGCTTGTGATTCATAACAATGCGTGCATCGTTCACGCAAGGCGAGAGAAGAAGAAGAAGAAGAAATGAGTCAGCATGAACTCTACTGCCACCACAATCAATGGCGTATTGAAGAGTGCGCTCACTATGCGAGACTTGGTAGAATCACCGAGTTGAATGAGACAGAGTCAGAGACAGGGAAAATAGAAAGGAAGAGAGAGAGAGAGAGAGAGAGAGAGAGAGAGAGAACGAAAGTCGAGATTTAATGAAAACAGACTTCCCCATTGGGTAGACACATAGAGAACAACAACACTATACTGCATTATTCAACAAGAAGACATGATGAAAACACATTAGAAAAACACAATGTTAGAAGTTAGAATAAGAAAGCGTCGACCGTCGATTCGTGGATTATACATATATTATACATGTTTTCGTCTACCGTCTAGCCACTCCTTGCCGTATCTCTCTCTCCCTCCTCCTCGCATATCAAAAACTCACAGGCAAGTATTCAAAAACGCATAATCCGCATACACATCGGCATAGAATATATGCGTATGTGGCGAGGCTGGCAAGGGATGGCAGAGAGCGAGAGTCGCCTCTCGTCTCTCTCGCCTCCCTTCCTTCCTGTGACAAGCCAGAAACACATACATGCATATAACACTTATCATCATCACTTCCCTTCCACTCTTGCAGAATGAGAGAAGCGAAAGTAGACATTTCACGCATTTCAACTGCCACGTACAGATTACACATTCAAATACCATATCAAATATCAAAACTTACGCAAAACTGTAATTATTTGTGTAAAACTTGTGTCCACAAAAAAGAAATACGCTTTCGAGCTCTTCGCTGAATGACAAGAATACGACGACTCACAACGGAATGTTGTGAATCGATAATTACCTCTTTCTTTTTCTTCTATCCAATTCTCCTAGTCTCTTCCTCTTCCATTACCGTCCTCATCTCCTCGTAAATTTCCATGGGAGAGTAGAAACCTGTCGTAGCCATATAGAGTGCACGACAACTCCATCGCAGTCCATGTTCCATTACTCCCGTCCTCTGCTCTCATTACTAGCACACGTCACGGCAATAGCCGCGTAAACAGCAGCACATGACTGTCGTTTTGATCATCGCCACTCGATCGCTATCGATCACACGCTCGCATGATCCGGTCACGTCTCCTCTCCCTACTCCCTCCCCTCTCTTCTCCTATCGGGACGCAACGCCGACGCGTGTATTAGCGAGAGGACTGCTAATCGCGTACTCGCACCATTCACTCCCACTCCCACATCACACCCACAGACAGATCGATCGATACGTCCCCAGAGGACACACCTTTGCAATGAAACTGACTACGAGATACGAAGGTTGCGGTGCAATCATTGCCTTGCCTTGCATCGCGCCGCGTTCGTCTTCGGTCTTTCGAACCGTTTTGGCGGGAAGGCGGGAAGCGGTGGGGGCGAGAAGAGAAGGGAAGCAATCTCTCGTCTCGCTCTGCTCGCTCGCTCGCCGCGCGGATCCTCTCTCTCTCTCTCCTCCCCCGCTCTGCAGCCGCCGCCGCAGCCGCTGCACACGCCATTCGCACATGTCGTTCCTTTCCATTCCTTCATTCTCCCCCGCCTCCGTCCTTCTCTCCGCTCTTCGCTCCCGCTGCAAGCCACACAATGTGCAAGGACTAGGACACACGGGTTGCATTGCGGCCAGATGAGGGTATGCAAACACAGTCAGGGATTGGGATAAAGCGGAGCGCATCTGTCTCTCGCCGTTCCATCGTTCAATCTTTGTTCTGGCACGCAGGGGAACACACGTGAATGTGGGGAGGAAGAGTGCATGTGTGAGACGACGCGGCAGGCGGACGAACCCGACCCTCACTCATGTTCATGCCCCCTCACATATCACCAATCGGCTGTGGCGAAACGCAACTGACACTCACTCGGGTGGTTATGAGATGGCAACAAAGCGACGAGCGGCGACGCGGGGCAAAACATCCCCGGCAACAATCATAAACGACGCGGCCGACAGCAGAGGGCAGAAAACGAGGTCGAGCAATTGGCCCTCGAGGTGATGTTATGCAAAAACGAGAGGTGGGCCGGGTTCCCTGGGACGCCAAAATGCATAATTCATTAACGGCACTGGTCGTTTTGGGGCGGCGGAGGCATTTTCTCATAGGGGGAAGCAATTCGACCGCGCCCCCGCAATCGCAATACGCAAATATGAGGCATCGCAATGAGCTGGTGAAAGCTGCGATCATCGAGATCGAATCACGCGCTCGCACTGACTCATTCAACAAAAGTATGTACACAAAAGGGAGATGAAAACAGTGAGAAGCGAGCAGCGACAATCTATACTATAGCGAGGGAAGCTCACGTGAAAGTAGGGGGTGGACGAGATAAGCAGTCTGACGCGGCCCTGAATGCATACAGCACAGACATGATACAAAGAAGTCGGGCCAGCGATAAAGCGAGGCGCACAGGAAACAACACGCGCCAGTATTACAGGAAGTGGTGAGAGCAAAGCGGGTGAGTGAGCGAGAGGAGAGGGTCCGAGCGATGGAAAATGGTCCGGTCTGCACAGTCTCCCGTTGCAGAACCGGCACACCAGTCGCCGCCTCAACACTGCCCCCACCACACAAACCGAGAGATGGCGAGAGAGAGAAGTTCTAGACAGCGCTCGCGAGACACACAAGAGCGAGACAGCGTGCGGGCAGAGGAGGGCGCAGCGCCCGCCCGCCTTCTCGCCGACACTACGCGCCGTTCGCAGCGACCAAAAGTTGCGGCGCACAGAATGGGAACACAGCAGTAACCGAAGGCACGTCGGAGATACACGGGAGATTTCAACACGCAACAAGCTCGAAACAAAGTGGATGATAAGAAAATGTTGAAATTTTATTAAAATTGACGATCTTCGAGAATACATAGTACGTTCTACTTTCAGCTTTTAGAGGCGCTATGTTACATTAGTTTCCGGACCAACTCTACTAGCCCATAGTTTGCGTAATATCAGATATCATCGTTGTTTTATCTAGAAATCAATCGCGATACGTTTCACGTTTCATGTAACATTTTTTTTCAAGCAGTCAGTTACTTCAGCGATGAAGTTCACTCTCGCTCTGCTTGCTGTGGCGCTTCTAGTGACCGGCGCGGCTGCTCACAACGAGGACGATCACGACGATTTCGCCAAGGAGTTCGGAGATGAGGTACGCTATAGTTCATTCGCAATGTGGAAAGGTCCTAGATACAACAGAACGAAGATGTGGTGGTCCGCGACGGCAACACGTTCAGCGAGGGCACCGAGGAGGACCACGTAGAGGTGAGCAACCAGCGTGTTTGTTTGATTATTCAAAATATATTCATATTTACTATTTATTTGATACAGAATACTTTACACCTGTCTACTTCAGGTTCGCGAGCAGTCGACGCTCGTCAAGCCGACCTCGCTGGCCAAAGACCTGCCGCAGCTGCGCTTCCTCTACTGGTCAGTTGCGCCGTGCATTACATTTGTCGAACTCGCTCCGTTCCAGCGTGTCGTGCGGCTACAAGCAGGCGTTTGACCAGTTCTCGCAGTACGTACACGACAAATACCCCAACATGCCCATCGAGGGCGCAAACTACCCCTCCGCCGCCTGGAAGACCTACGTCGCACAGGTACGCTGCAACCATTTCAAATCCATTCATTTCCAGAATGGCGTTATGGCGTATTGATCATGCCGTTTCAGTTCATCAACATTGGGAAGATAGCGCTGATCGTGACGATCGTGACTGGCTCGAACCCGCTCGCCTCGCTGGGCTACGCCGAGCCGCCCGCCGTCGTGCAGTGGGCGCACGGAAACAAGGTGTGCTCATGAATTGTATATCTTAGTATTCTATCCGATATTCTGTCTCGTCTAAGACACAAAACATGCTCCTTATAAACTGAGGTTATATGATGTGTTTGCAGCTGTCGGCGTGCATGATGCTGTTCATGCTGTCGAACATGGTGGAGGGCTCTCTTCTATCGACGGGCGCCTTCGAGATCTACCTCGGCGAGGAGCGACTGTGGAGCAAGATCGAGAGCGGACGCGTCCCCGCCCCCGGAGAACTCATCCAGGTAGAGCATTCTTATTGGTTATATTATTCGACACATTTCTTTCCCCGAATATGCACCTGAAATCTTTTGACCCGTTATCGGCCCAAGCAAGAATGAAGCAGAGTTTGTTTTGTTGTCGTAAACTCCGTTCAAAATTCGGATTCAGCAGTCTGATATGTGTTTGATATGATGTGTATCAATTGTGCACAATAACATCTAGTGTTCTATTTTTCACCTTCCACAAATATGGACCGAATGTGCATAAAATACTGGTTTGTCAGACGGAACAGCGATAATGCCATAATTCGAAAAGATCAAAGTCTATATAGTTATTGATATTGATTGCAGATGATCGATTCGCAGCTGGAGCTGCTCGGCAAGATCCCCTCGGGCGGCGGTCTCGGCTTCAACGACGACGACAACTAGACGGCACCACCCACGTCGCCATCTCTCATCTGCGCTTGCCTTCTTCTCCCTGCTCTCGCGGCAATACTTGACGAATGAGTAATCTCGAATCGCAGTGCGGCTCACCATTTCTTTAATTTGTTCTGTTCATTCACTTCCGAATCCAATTGTCGGCACTAAGTCAAACATGTTGTGAGTATCTTTCTCTCCCCGTGTTACCTGTTATTTATTGTAATTAGGTTCCCTTTTATTCAATAATCGGTACAACCAGTGATATGCTGTAATAAAATATGTATCAAAATATGTATGGGTATTTACTAGCGTAGTGTCTCTTGGCAGTTGATATTGGGATTACTGTAGCGCAATGGTAAGCATGTGCGATCACTGGGATAGGGCATGTTCACATAGGTGTCTTGGGTCGGCCCTCGACGTAGGCCTTGATTTTGGGGTGCATGTTGACGCGAGCAATCAGCTGCTTGATATGCGGGAACGCCTGAAACGAGACAATGACATCATTTCCGGCGCGAGAGTATAGCTCACCTCGAGGGCGTTGGCGTCTCCGTAGTCGGTGAACTTCTGGAACGACTCGGCGGCGAACACATCCACCCACGTCTCCTGAAATGAGACGGATGAGTGGGTCGCCCCTCGGAATCTATCTGAATGACATCACGATCGGGAAGCATACAGTATTCTACTCTCAGTCGCTATACCGTATCGCCGAGAAAGAGTCCGTTGTTGCCGTTGTCAAGCAGGAGCTTCTCGACGAGCGGCGCGTGCTTCTCGATCGCCGCGTTCACCTTGGCCTTGAAGATGGCGTTCTGCAATACAGCTCGTGTACCCCCACACTCATTGTCCGCCCACCTTGTCGCCGGGCGCCATTCCAATCACGGCGTAGATCCACTCGAGCATGCACGGCTCGTTGAGCATCTCCTGGATCACGTCTCCGATCATGTCCAGACGGGCCCGGTCCAGCGCCGTCTTACCCGCCCGGTCTGTAGAGGAAGATAGACTCGTTTCCGAGGGTAAGAAACGGGAGGCTCAGAGAGACGTTTGTTTATAAAAGTTTTCGGAGCCTGTCGGATGCGTCACAATCCCACTCACCGAACTGGTTGGCGATGTAGCGGAGGATGGCGACGGACTGGCCGATCTTGGTGCCGTCCACATCGAGCACCGGCACCTGGCCGAGCGGCATGTCTGCAACACACTCCCTCTCTCCCCCCCTCTCTCCCTCCCTCCCTCCCTTCCTCCCTCCCCCCTCTCTCTCACCGTTCTTGATGGGCTGCCAGGTGTCGGCGGTGAGGCGAACGTCCTCGAACTCCTCGCCGCACATGTGAAACAGCATGCGAATCGCCTCGGCACGACCGCGGTTCACAAAGTAGTACAGCTTGTAGGTGGGCATACTGTAAGGCGAGCGGAGAAGAAAAAGACACTATGGCGAAAAGACACTGAGCAACGGCGGGACGAGAATCGTAGTGGGTCTAATTATACACCTAGCATATCACTATCACCATGCCTTACAACAAACAATCGCAAAACCAAGGACACATCGATTCGCGCCGGCAAACAGTATGATAATCTGTGCGTAGATCTCGATATTTATGGCCATTTCATAGAGACCGGTAGTGTTATCGATAAAACGGACAGGATAAGCGGGCGCCGAAATAATCAATGCAGTGTTTACAGAGCCCCTCGACGTGAGACAGGGGAGAAAGAGAGGCAGGATGACTGACCACGATGAGTTTCTGCGAGAGTCGAGAAGAGAGTATTGAGGAACAGTTGTGATGTGATGAATCTTGCTAGTATTCCATTCTTCCTGCCCATATCCAACACGACCATGTTCACGTAAAAGGTTGAAAAATGCTAATCTTTCACCTTTTACCACACCCCTTTTTTACCAGTACCCAACAATCCGCTTTTTTACCAACAACTTTATAGGGACAATTACGTTACATAACCACTATCTGAAACAACTCCGGGAACGCGTATATGAAACCGGGGACACAATGTAATAATTGGTAAATGTGACATAGACTAATAGATAAAACAATTCACGGGGAGGACAAACACCTATTCATAAATGAACATGCAAGGAGAGAAGAAATGTGAGCGAAGCGATATCATGTGAAAACGAACGCCGGGAGAAGGATTACTGCTGAAAAAAATACCAGTTATTGTGCATACAAAAACAATGCCAGTCCCTTCTTTTCAAACTCACAAGATCAGCCTGGGCATCCTGGAACTTCTTGGCGAACTCGGCTCCAATCTCCTCAGTCTTAAACTTGGCAGTCAGCACCTCCATCGAACCATCAGCCTCCTCAGCAAAGTCCTGTAAACATCCAGTCCAGCATAGACTGCATAACAATGTAATGTAGCCAACTCACCATGCAGGTCCAGTTGTACACTTGCGGTTGATACTTCCTCTGGGTGACGCTGATCTCGGGGGTGATGGAGAAGTTGGCGCACAGCTTGTGCACCTGCTCGCGGCGCATAACAACACGGTACTTTTGCGTCTCCTTGTGCTTGAGAATCTTGATGTCTCCCACACCACGCTCCTTGTTCTCCTTGGTCTCCTTCACGTAGCGGTACAGCTTGCAGCGAGCAGAGAACATGCACTCTTCGTCCTCCTCACCAGTCTTCACTTCCACCAAATCAGGAAGAGGGATCACCGGCTTGAACTCGACATCAGGCTCGTACTCCTCCTCTGCCCCATCATCCTCGTCGTCGTCGTCCTTTTTCGGAGTTGCCGAAGTGTTAAACGGCTTGCTCTTCTGAAGCTTCGAGAACTCCTCCCTAGCCTTCTCAGCAGCGGCTCCTTCGAATATGTTAGTTCCTGTCTTTCCAGTAGCAAACAGATTTCCACCGGCAGCAGGAGCTCCGCCGAAGATAGATCCAGAAAACACCTAGAACAAAAGATCATGCAAAACATATATCAAAAGAATCATAATGATGTTATTGAACCAACCAGAATAACAACAAAATCCTACCGATCCGTTGGTCGAAGAAGGTGCAGGCGAAGCCGAAGCGGAGTCTCCACCGACAGCTGCAGAGTTTCCAAACAGCTTGGAGCTTCCTCCAAAGACAGAAGCAGACGACGACGTGGCTAAAAAATATGACATATATTAAACAACATGAAATGAACACACCACTGGTGGTGGCAGTCGGCGTGAAGCTGAACTTGATGGGAGCAGCAGCAGCAGCTACAGGAGCGCTATCGGCGGGCGCATCTCCAGCGGCAGTCTTGGCGGCGAAGGAGAAGGTGACAGGGGAAGCGGTAGTGGAGGTAGAAGCGCTCTCGGTCTTAGCAAGAGAGGCGCCAAACACAGGGGCAGTCTTTCCTCCAAACCCGAAAGTCGGCGTAGCAGCTCCTCTACAAAATATAATATGATGAACCTAGCCGATATTGAATTCCCCCTTCGTCCACACCCGAAAAGAGGCTTGTTGGCGGGAGCAGCAGGAGAAGAGGTCGGAAGAGGATCCTTGGCGGCTGCAGCAGCACTCATGCCAAACGAAAACTTCACCTGACCAGCCGCAGGTGCAGGAGGAGCAGCAAGCCTGCAAAAAAACATTTTGATATTTCTGATGCTGCTTTCCACTACTCACTTGTTCGCAAACGGGTTAGCCTCAGCCATAGTGCCACCAGGACGAGTGTTGCAGCACGGGCACTGCTTCTGATCAGAAGTGTTCGTCGCGTAGCAGCCCGGGCACTCCCAGCTTCCTTCCTTTAGCTTGAATTTATCTCCGAAGCCCTGCTCGATTTTGACGTCGGCCTTCTTGTCCTCCTTCTTCGGCTCTTCCTTCTTAGACACATCAGGCTTGTCCGCCTTAACAGGAGAGGCTGAAAATGCATCTACAACTCGCCCGTAGAAATTTTCACTCACCATCTCCGGCTTTCTCGACGGTAGTCTTGAAAACCTTCATGAACTCGTCACACTTCTCCTTGTTGGCAAAACGAGCAGAAAGACGCTCATGGGTGGGCTCTTCCTCTGCGTAGTCATCGCAGAACCATGTGCACGCCTTGTCGCTCTTGCTCATCGGGGTGATCGTCATGCCGCCCGCCAGTTGATGGTTCGCGCACACTTTGTGCACCTGAGCCAGCCAATCACCATCCACCAGTCGATAAACGGTCTGGAGGACGACACGTTCATCGCGTGTCTGCGCCTCCCTCAATCTAACACTAACCTGATCGCGACGCATCACAATGCGGACCTTGCTAGTAGCATTGTTCTCGAGAACCTTGATCACACCAGTACCACGCTCCTTCCACTCTTTCGTCTCCTCGGCAAAGCGGTACAGCTTGCAGCGATCCTCGAACAAAACCTAGGCGAAAATAGATTTGTTTTTGTTTAAAAAAACAGAGAAACAGTGCACACCTTCTCTCCCTCCTCTCCAGTGACAACCTCGACGAGCTCAGGGAGAGGGATAACTGGCTTGAACTGCACATCAGGCTCATACTCCTCAACCTTGTCGTCATCCTCCTCTTCCTCGGCCTTGGGAGTCGACTGCGGCTTCACAGCAAGCGGCGCAATTGGCGAGCCAGTGGTGGTGGCTGAATCAAAGTACATATATGCAAGTAGGATGAATACATACGCTTAGGAGCAGCAGCAGGCGTTCCGAAAATCGACGTGGTAGAAGAAGCGTTCGGAGTGGCGGCAGCAGGCTTGGAGAGATTGAGGCCGCCGAAAAGAGAAGAAGCAGGAGTGGTGGACTGCGTCGACGCGAAAGAAATGGCCGGCTTCGGAGCTTGGGGAGTGAGAATGGGCGGCTTCTCGTCGGTCTGAAGAAACCATTGTTATTATAAAAATTTTTTTACTATGAATTACCTTCAGAGCCGCGATAGGCTTGTTGGGTGCAATAACCGGCATCGTTGGCTGTGGAAGCTGGACCGGGGTGACGGCAATCGGCTTAGGAGGAGTACTGATCTGAGACCTAAATTCATTACAACATTAGCACACTATAAAACAGTACATATAACAGACAACTCACGCAGCGGCAGCGGCCATAGCTGCTTGTTGTTGCATAACAGCCTGAGCAGCCTGCTGCTGCTGCTGCTGCTGAAGAGCAGCCTGCTGATGCTGTTGATACTGCATCTGCATCATGCGCTGAAATCACAACGTTAGAAGCATTTAAGAAATTCAATTAAAAAAATGTAGTGGTTTACCATCATTCCCTGAGGATCCTGCATGCCTCCGAAGAATGCAGCAGGGTTCTGAGCAGCGCCATAAGACTGAAACACATCGGTCTACAAAAAACATTGCTAAGTAAAACCTGCTGAGAAGGCGCCGGGGCAGGGGCAGGAGCACTCTGCTTCGCAACCAAGTTGTTGATGAGGTCGAGAAGGCGCTGGACCTAAAGCGAGAAATGAGCATTCACAACATGCGAATAAGTGAAAATTTCAAGAAACCATACCTCCTCCTTATGTGTCTGACGAATCTCGGAAAGTTGTTTTTCGCAACGCTCATCGGCACGACGACTGTCTTCGCGAAGAGTAGACACACTCGAACGAACTTCGCTCTACAAATAACCTAATTAAAAAAAACTAAATTAATGTTACTACCTTGAGCGAGTCGATCTGGGTAGTGAGCGCAGAGAACTGATTCACAAGCTGCTGCTGCATGTCAACAATGTTGTTGACAACTCGTCCTAGCGGCTGAACAAAACCGCTATAAAATCTTTTATAATAATCCACTCACGTTATATGCCGCTTGAGACGAGTTCGACAGAATACTGTCGTTCATGTTGATCTGAAAGAAGGTGAATAACAAATGTTCTTATGGCTCGAATGTCAACAACGGCAATATACGAAATGATTTCACAAGAATATATATTTCGAAATCACCGCGTTTCACAATCACTTCATGATGACCCATTTCAACAATAACATAATTTCATGATTGTGATGGTAACAAAAAGAATAGAAAACTTATCAACAAATTGTTTTCATTAATAAATTAGAAAAAAACAATTATTTTAAAACGCGCAACTTTCAAACGAAAAATGCGCGCCAATATTGCATTCGCTATGAGAGTACCGCGAGTCTTCAAATATTACAGTAGTAAACCTTCATGGGTGGTCTTTTTCACGAATACAAAATAAAACCAAATAAAAATCAATCAAACATTTTACGCAATATACGATCAAAACACCATTAAAACTGATATTTAACTTGTATTTACTGTGAGAGGCGAAGTTTGTGGTATTTCCTGAATGAAGAAGCGGCAATGGATTTGCCCTTTCTGTCCGTATTCGCAACCGAGAGCAACTCCTGGTACTCCTCGTGCAGCTAAAGTATTTTTTTCCGAATCATGTTGATGTTGTGTGTGGTGCCCACCTTCAGGAAGGCGACGCAGAAGTTTGGATTGTCCCAGAGGTGGTCGTAGTCGTCTTCCAACAATTCCTTCATACGATCCAGAGTAGACGGGTAGCCGAGCAAGTATTCTCAAATATCTCTCTCTCCCTCCCTCCCTTTCTCTTCCTCTCCCTCTACCTCATTTAGATAAATATTTTTAATCAAAATCTCGTTCACTCCTCCCTTTCTCTCTCTCCCTCTCTCTTTGTGTCTGTCTCTCACACCGAGCGGAGCTGCTCACAACAGCGCAAGGGGGCGGGGCTTAGCCTGCTCTGCGCACTCCTCAATTCGCACACTATTTCGTCTCTCGGTAAACGTCGCAACTATGACTATTTATTACAATAGTTCTTTTGTTGTTTTGCTTTTAATATCACTATTTTTTGGCTATAGAATCAACATAAATGTATTAACTAACGATATGACTTATCTAATGCCAGATTGATTAGTATTACTCGTTATCGGTACATGGTCAGGGTAAGGCCGTACATGAGTCTTTTCACAATCCGACCAACCTGTCCGAGGGAATCAGAGCAGTGAGAGAAAGATCTGAGCGTGTTGAATAGTGTTATTGTATCGGCAAAACGCTTTGTGAGTAGCGATAGTTGAACCCCAGCCCTGAAGCGAGCTACTTCGAGCGATAGCACTATGCCAAGTGATGTGTGAATACTACCGAATGCCAGCGGTAAGGTTTTACAGATTATAAGTTGATTTAGAACATAATCCATACACAGGGGATAATATTAACGTTTATTCAAGTTTAAACAATGTACAGTGGGGAAACGCGGAGGAAAAGGACTAAGAGGAGAGGGGAATGACACTGAAGTTCACGTCGGTCGGAGCATCTCGGATTGGGAACATCGCCTCCCGGGAGCCTCCCGGAAGGGGAACATCGCGCCTCTGCCTGTAATTCTTCGTTACATTTGATGAAACAGATGTGATACGTACAAGTAAGCACCAAAGTAAAGGACTAGCTTCCGAGCAACACATACCATTTGTTCGCCTGTGGAGTGATGGAAGAGAGAAGAGACGATGTGATCACCAGACCACCAGCTTCACCATATACAGCCTGAAAACTAGAAACGGTTAATGGAGAACATGAACAAATAACATGAATAGTGGCGATGAATATAGTACTTACCCGGCACTTGATAGGCCCTCGAAGAAGCTGGCAGTGGTTTAATTCACATTGTTGTACTTGACTCCGCTTCCAGCTCCTCCCGTCCGCGACCTTCTTCCGCCACCACGACCTCCATTTCTCCATGGAAGTCCTCGTACCTGTGTCATACCGAATAATCCTAGTTTCTCACCCACTCCTCACCTTGCCCTTCTTCTTCTCGGTGTGCTCCTTGCGCTGATTCTCCCGCTCGGCGGCCCCCATGGTCTTTGTACTCTCCTCCCGCCTCTTTTTGTATTCGTCCACTCGCCACCGTCCTCATCAAAGTCTTCTTCTCGTTTCTAGAAGCAAAGCGCAATTCACTCTACTTTTCATTTGTCTCGGCACCCGGCCCCCGTTACTCACCTCTGCCGACAGCTGCCTGATGCGACGCAAGTGCACTTCTTTCTTCTATCCAATCACCAGCTGCTGATTGCACGCCGCCTTCTCGATGATGACCTGCTCCTGCTCCTTCTTCTCCGCCTACACCCTCTCCAGCTTGCGGATGATGCGCTGCTCCTTCATCTTCTCTCGGCGCTCCTTCTACTCCCTATAAAACTGCATTAATAACATAACAACCGTCTACAAGAAGCTGGCAGTGGTTTCTCATTCAATTGGACAGTCTTTTGCGGAGCTTAACAATCTTATAGGCCGTATTGGTAACGTACTTGTTGTAGAACACCTAACCTCTCGTCGTTTCCTCCTCTTCAATCTTCAGCAGCTCCAGAGTCACAAGAAGACCTAAGACCACACTTGATCAGGTTATAAAAATGAAATGTGTTCACAATCCAGTTGTGATTATGCTAGAGAAAGGAGAGTGGATCCCCCCGTGTTTGAGACTCGCGGTAGTTTGGTGCACAAGTAGACAAGGGAAAAAAACAGAAAACGACCATTTCGAATTTGTCTAGGCAGAACGCAATTGTGCATTACTGCTACCGGCTTACTCAAGACTCTTCTCACCTGGACTCGTGTCTTGTGTAGAGGAGTGAGTGTGAGTGGGGCGAGCGAGTCCAAATTCATCCACGTCACGCATCTATTCGACGTCGGCAGATGGCGCACGTCTTCGCCACTCGGTCTATGACGCTTTCCTGACATAAACTAACATAACACTTTATATATCGATCATAAACATTGAAAATACTGTCATGTAAAATGCTGAATTAGTATGTAAAGCAAACAGACGACAAATAACCGCGTTTAACATCAGAGAAAACAGCAGAAGCATACTACGAGACGAACCGAGGAAGCAGGAATTGGAAAACAACAATTTCTTTTTTGAAAAACGTTACAAAACAAAACATAAACACCAAAAACATTCAAACATTCAAACATTGTGGATCAGCTGGGCAGCGGTATGGCATGTGGTCCCGACACGATCTGTGTATGCATTGCACGACTTTCCAGTATTACCAGTATGTTTTATGATTTGTAGTTTTCACCATAATTATCAGCAGATTTTGTAGATGTGCACGTCATCAATAACTTTTTGAGTAGACATATGTCGTATCTCGCCTCTTGACCAGTTTAGCCAAAAACTATTCATGACGTGCACACCTCCATATTTTTACGGATTTTTCCACATAGTAAGAATGGGAAAACAAAAATGCCTATATACTGGAACTTTGTGTTTTATAGTTCGTAGTAAAAATTCCTGTTGACAAAGAAGTTATGTCATTTAGCAAGGCCTGGCGGCAAGTGAGGCGCTCTGGTCGTGGTGCGCTCGGTGTGCTCTCCCCTCTCCGCTATAACGGAGAACTTTATTTGCATGACAGAACTTTCCGCTATAACGGAGAACTTTCTTTGCATGACACAACTTACTGTACACATGGTAGAAGCAGGGTGAGAAAATCTGAAACTATATGCTATCAGCAATAATTTATTCTACCATACCTTGTTGATGATGTTGATTCCGACAAGGAATACAATGACACCGAGGGCGACGTAGATGAAGTTATGGAATATGAACGACACGGTCGTCAGCAGCGTGCCACTGTCACGATAGAGCTGGTGGATGCTAGGAAACAAATGTATAACAACAGACATATGTGCTGTACCGGCTGAGCTTCTCTTCCTCGCTCTCTCCCGTGATGTTGCTGATCAGCGAGGGCGGCAGGGTGTGCAGCACCGGCTCGTATCCCACCGTCGACGGGGGCACAGTCGACATGCCACCGCCTTCTCAACGCCACACCGTCGAAATGATTCGTGTTTTCATCAAAGTAGGTGATTAGCTTCCACTACTCATTTCGCATTCGACCATCCTTGCTTGAAAAGGGGACGGCGGGGTGAGAGGTCCGCATTTGATACTCTCGCGTCGTCATGTCTGCTGCCCAGCCTGCTGCGGCCGCCGCCTCCGCCGTTGCGGCTCCCGTCAAGAGCGCCGTCAAGTGAGACGCGTCTCTCCACTCTCCACCTTCTTCCTTCGCAGGTCCGTGTGCCCTGTGGCGCAGACTTCCGGCCAGCCGTGTGGCAAGAACATCGCCATCATTGCTGGCGTCGGCATTGTCGCCTGTGGACTCGCCTACTTCTACTTCAAGGGACGCGGCTGTGACGGAAAGGTCAGTGTATTCGATTACTTATCGACAGTATTGCATGTGTCTTGTAGGGTTCCTGTCGTTCGATAAACTCAAATCTTGGTGCCAAAAACTTGTGATTCCCTTCATCTTCCCTCTTCTTTGTGTTCACAACCCCTTCACCCGATAAACATTTGTTTAACAACTGCAGTGTATGTGTGTTCAGGGAAAGAAGAATGCAAAGCCGGCTGCTGGACAGAAGAGCACGAAGTCTCTTCGTGCTCGCGCACCTTCTCCCGCGTCTGACACCAGCGACGCCGACAGCAAGAAGGGAGCGTGAGTAGTACTCCTGCCTAATACGGAGATTCAAGGAAACATTACAGTTCTGTAAAGAAGCGTCGCTCGCTCAAGGTGTCGAGGGGAGTGGCTGACATGATGAAGAAGGATGACAAGGAGACTACCAAGGAGAACGAGCCCAACTCTGTCAAGCTGGCCGGATCCAAGGGCGGATCAAAGGAAAAGGAGGATGACTCGAAGAAGGAGAAGAAGGACGCTGCCGCCCCCAAAAAGGAGGAGCCCAAGAAGGACGATGCCTCCAAGAAAGACGACAAGAAGGAGGATGGGTCCAAGAAAGAGAAGAAGGAAGACGGATCCAAGAAGGATAAGAAGGAGGAGGTCTCGAAGAAAAGCTCGAAGGAGGGCGTCAAGGTCGGAGAGAAGAAAGAGGAGGGATCTAAGAAGGAGAAGAAGGAGGAAGGATCTAAGAAGGAGGCCAAGCCGGCTGCACCTGCCGCTCCTTCCGCCGCCGCCGCGGCCCCTGCCCCGGCCGCTCCCGCTCCCGCTGCGCAGGCTGCTGCCGCACCCGCACCCGCGCCCGCTAAGAAGTAGGGTGCACACAGCACCCAATAAGCACCAACAGACAATAACGACAATTTGAAACTATAAGCACATTTTGACATATGCATAAAATGATTGTGAGGAGTGGCAGTGGTTGATGTGCGGGAAAGTGGGACGAAGGGTGCAGCTAGAGTGGGTGGTGTGTGCAGTTTTTGGCCGCGGCCCGACTGCCGCCCTCTCACTGTCTGACGTGGGTGTCACGAGAATGTCTGCAAACTCTCTGCTTGCGTGCTCTTTCCTCTACGCTGGCCGTCTGACTCTGCAAGTGAGAGATAGCGAGCGGCGGGCGCGGGCAAAAAGCAATCGATTGGGAGAAGAGAAGAGAGAAACAGCGCAGTGTGATAAGAGTGAGAGAGAACCGAAAAAAAAGAATTTCTCATGTTTTGTGGCCTGTTTGCTAAATTGCATACGTAACAACAGGAAAACTATCCAACGGCTATGAACACATGAAAAGTTAAATCATGCCGCTACCCTTCCATTTCTCCGTTTTTCATGGGCAAAGTTGGGTCATGGTGTAAAAGAAGTTTGGAAAATATCGTCCTTTTCATTAACGAGGATGAACGAGGGTCGTTGAGGATGGACGCCAGCGCCAGGGCAGGGAAATACAGTTTCGTACAGTCACATGCAAGCGGCAAATGAGATTTATTTGTTGAGATACGAGAGCTTCTTGGTATATTGCTTCCCTTGTGTAATATGAAATTATTTTACACCCAGAATGTAATTTCTAGTTAGATTTCACCGGATGATGATATACGTCGTGATGACCTCAGCATTCAAATTACGAGCGCGGTCCCCGCTCTGGCTGTCTCGCCTCTCTCGCTCTCTGCGTGTCTAGCGTTCAGCTTATTTTTTCTCACACTACATCCGCGCGCCGAGTATTTGTTGTTTTTTCTTTGTTCGTTCAAATGGAAATGCGGTAGTTTTGTGTTTATGAATTTGTGTTATTGATAAGCATAGCCCGCAAATGCAAATTTTCGAATGCTTCATGTGCAGTCAGTCTTTTTGAATATCTCACCAAACACACGCTGTGTTTATATCAAAGCTCGCCGTTTTTTCTTCATTTTTATCCCTTTCTCTTTTTCATGATGCTGAGTTGAGTTAGTAGTAATTTCTATCATCCTGCCCAGTGAGAGTCGAGAGATAAGTTTGTACCTTTCTCAACTTTTGAAATATCTTTGTTTCACGGTTTGTGTTATGGTCCCTATTAGAATATTGATCTAGTACGAAACACCTTTCATATTTGCAGAACGTATCGAAAAGCATTCTAAATAATGCATTACGAAATAGTGATCTGACGAGATAATTTGCATTTTTCCAACTTCAGCCTGACGTGGCAATAAGTAACATCCCCATGGTCTGTATTAGGATAGTGTAGACCTTTTCATGATCCCTGAACAACTAGTAGAAACTTTGTTGGGCGAATCGGCAGTCTGCGTATTTTCGGTCCCTCGAATCTGCGTCTCGTCCCGCCCCCCGCGTCTGCTCCCTCCACACGCAGCATGTTCTTTCACCTACCCTGGCATCTCTGCGCGCTGGCCTAGCTCATTTTGTGTGTTCCCCTTCTAGTTCAATTTTCAAGAGGGATTCTTTTTATATTGCCTTGTTATATGATTCAAATTTGTTTTATCATATTCATATTTGGCACACTTACTTGAACCCGATAAAAGAAGATTTATGACCAATATCATCCGGTTCCGGGTTGAACCATAGTTGCAGCTTTCACTATGAGGCTACGCGTTTATACCAATATATGGTCACAGTCCAATAGCTAATCATATTTTACGTTTTCCTTGTTTCATGTGGATTCAATCATTCTTTCGTTGCGTAGAACTGGGGGTGAATGAGGGGGTGAATGATGCATATCTATTTGGTTGTGTATTCATTGGCTATCATCACATTTTGTCTATTATATTGTCTATATGATGCGAATCTAATCTTTGTATATTCACAATTTCTTGTGCGCACGTGCTTATGCACCGGCACCCTGTGCGTTTTTTTTTGCTTTGTAGTTAGCGTTAGCTGACACTGAGTACAAGTGAGTACATGGTGGCTGATTTCAGATCAAATCCGCTAACCGTTGCTCGAGTTGCGACACAAGCAACGTGCTGCGAGAACGCTAAGGCTGAGGAGAGGCTACACGTGTCTTCTTCCTATTTGTGTGGCAGAGCCGAGAACAGAGGACTGTGATATGCCCCTGCCCCACCGGCAATGAGTTTCTCGAGCGATGAAATCAACTACCTCGTGTACCGATATCTGGAAGAAGCCGGTGAGTCACGTTACACTTGAATCTTCAATTCATCCGCGTATGTTGTATTGTATTCAAGTAAATTACGTGTGTCGTATGCATGCTAGTAACGATCTTTACTTGTTTCACTTCTTGATGATACTAGGAACGAGCAAAGTTTGCTGTCAACTAATGAACAATTATGTACCTATATATAGTGTGTGTATCGATTGCCTTGTGCGGCATTTATGCATTCCGGGAAGTGAGTGAGATTTGTGAGTTGTGCTGTCTCTCACTCTGCCTTGCCACTTGCCATACTCTCGGAATGGACGGCTGCGGCCGGCAGGCAAGCAGACAGTCTTTGGCTGTGGGCTGGCAGACAGTAGCGAAAGTGAAGGCGATTGCGGAGTGCGCAGACGCATCTTTGTGCTACTCTCTGTGGCGACAGCCCGCGCGCGTATGTCTCTGTCTGAAAGATCGACCTCGATTGCACCTTTTCTCTCACTCCATCTCGCTGATGGCACTATGCCAGTATTATGCAGATTCAGTTAGGTGATTGTGTCTTGGACGCTCGCTGTGTTGGCTAGTCGGTGATTTGAATCGCCACTCATTGAGAGAAAAGGAAGCTAGCTACGTCTAGTCGTGTTGCGAAAGCGGACTCGAACCACACAAACTCGGCGTTAGACTGTCTGCCCACAAAGAACAATCAATCACCATCGTTGCACAGAGGGGGAAGGTTGTTAGCTGTTTGAACGAGTACATGCAGGAGGGAGCGCTCTTGATAGCGTTCGGCTTGTTGTTGGCAGTTTGCCGAGCCGCCTCTCCTCCTTCTCTTGGCTCGCTCCCTTCATCGCGACTTTGTCCCCACACACACTTGCACTCTCGCATCAGCCAGCGCAAAGTGGACGGAGAGCCACGAAATCGATCGGGTTTAAATGAAGGTACACATTCTCACACTGTTTTTAGTTTTGCAAATTTTAATGCATGCTCAAGGAGCCGCATTATAATGTTAGACAGGGGAAGGAACCAAAGATTGTTTTCATCTGCGCCTCCCCCTTCTCCTCGCTCTCACATTCGTTTTCGCACTTTGTGTGCGTGAAGACGATAAGGGGCGTTGAATTGCGGGCGTCCGAGTGGCATGCGTTGTGTGGATAAAATGGCTGCAAACAGAACATGGTGTGGATGTTATGCATTGGCTGGCGTTCACTGTCACTGGCGGCGTGGCGAGACGGCGACGACGTGTGTGGGTATGAATGTTGCTGGTTGCTCGTCGCTGCTCGGTCCCCCGTCGAGCGCCACTCACCGCTCTCTTTACACGCACACTCTCTACGCCTCTCTCTTCGGGGTGAGTGCTCTCGCCGCCCAGCGTCTCTCACCCGACGGCGCTCTCTGCGCGTCTCTCCGTCCAGCACCCGCCTCTCCATCTCTCGCTTCTCTCTGACACGCTGTCTATCACGCAGATTATACGCCGCACCATCGCGTTTCCCATTCCGAAAGCATGTCTGTCTGGCGTCTCTTTGGAGACGGGCACTCTCTCACTGCAGGTCTGCGATCTCACTGCGGCACGTGCTCTCTAGACACTCTCCGTCTTGCCCAGCACAGATATGACCTCAGTGTTTGTGGCGTGCTAGATAGAGCTCATTAGAGCTAGCTCGAAATAAGGGTGGAGACGAAAGGCAGGCAGAAAGAGAGATAGTGGGAGGGTGTGGCGGTGGAAACAGCGATGTAAGATGAAATCAATTTGAGTTGGGTCGTGTGACTTGCACATTGTTCCGTGCATCTAGTATTGTGTTTTCCGACTGCCACTGAAATTTGATGATTGCTGCTTGAAAATAGACGGAAGCCAGAAAAATGTTGCGGTGGTCGTCATAGAGAGAATAGAGGGTTGGGGGAACGAACATACAAAAAACCGCTTGTGCTGTGTTTTCTGGGCCCATTGCAGAATAGTGTAATGATAGAAGGGTGACGGGAACGCTGATTAGTTTGCACTCGCAACAACATTTTCAAAGTGATGCAAGGAATCAACGACTAACAATTCAAGTCATGTTGGTATGCTAATTAGACATTATTTCAGGCTTCACACACTCGGCATACCTGTTTGGCAGTGAGGCGAACATTGCCCGTGCCGATATCGACGCTGCTAATGTGCCCTCCGGATCTCTCATCAACATTGTTCAGGTGTGTATTGGTAGCCGTACGATGAATGATTGCTTTGAGTGCTCAAGTACCTCGATAGAAACAACTATGTATGGTTTTGTTGTAGAAGGGCATGTACTACTCGGAGGCCGAGTTGTGTGCGGTGCCGGCGGACGGAGAAGGAGCCGGCGTCGAACGGACCATGATCGAGAGCATGACCCTCATCGAAGCTGGTCAGTCAACCATGTCGAAACCATGTGCGAATATATCTGATCGTTTTGTTTTTCAGTTGCCAACGATCCGCCGATGCACAAGTTGCGTATTCGGGATAAGCCGAGTGCGGCCGCAGCGTCGTCGTCTTCGTCGAACGCCAACGCCAACGCCAACGCGAACCTCGGCAGCCCGCGCGAGAACAGCAACGGGGCGAGCAAGGAGCAGAAGGAGCGGATACGGGGCACGCGAGCCGCCACCGACGACGCCCCGCCACACAAGAGAGACCGGGTACGTGGGGGAGACGGAAGAGAAAGAGAGTGGTGAATGAGTGATGGATGGGTTGCAGGTGGGCCAGCCGTCTGCCTCGGGCACTCCGCGTGCCGGCATCTCTCCGTCCGGAGATGACAACAAGTGGATGAATCGTGCGGGTGCGGGCGGCGGACAGGCGAACCACCAGGGTGGAGGTGGCGGGGGAGGAGGAGCGGGGTTGGCGGGGCGGTCGGTGCACGGCAAGAAGCAGGCAGCCGCCGCACACGCTGCCAACAACGGGTATGCGAACGCACTCGCCACTAGGTAGTAGATAGGAGGGAGTGGAGGGAACGAAGCAGGGAGTAGGAGTGGAGACGCTCAGCCGAGTACGTGTGTGTGTGTACATGTCGTGGGATGATGTCGCGTCTCGCTTTTTTGTCTAGTCGCACCCTGGTATATCATATGGTCATGGTGTTGCTCTCTTTTTGTTTTGTAGTGGTTTTTAGCAGTTGAGTTGTACGCGGAGGCTGGTAGTTGTACTGTGTAGTAGGAGGATCTCTATAAGTCTCTCGTCTTTTTGGTCATCCCTGTCTCCTCATCATCACCGTCGTTGATCATGTTGCTAACCTCACGATCACCTCCATCATCATATCCCTGTTTGTCCTCTATCTTTTGACGCTTGCTCTTCCGTGATTGTGTTATCATCGTGTTGATCGTCGCTTGGTTGCGGCGACGCGTGTGTTCCGCGCGCATTCCGTTGCACCGCGCCCGGGTTGATAAACTGTTGTGTTCAAGTTGCCTCGAGTTGTCGTGTGTGTGTCTGTGTGCGCAGTAGCCCAATCCAACACACTGCTGCTTTTGTTTTGCTTTTCAAAGTTTTGGCAAATTGTGGTAGTTGTTTCACAGACACTGACTGGATAGTTGAAAGTCGAATGTGTTTTGGATGGCATGGTTTTTGACGCACGCACAGAGCACACACTGCGATTCGTGGCGACTTGTTTCACGGGAAAACTGAAGGGCATTGAGTGGTCGACGTCTCTCCCTCTTTCTCTGTCCCCTCCCTCCTCTTTGTCCCTCTCTTTCTCTGAACATTACTTGATGAGTGTTGTGTTGCAGGATGAACGGGGAGATGTCTCGCAACGGTGGCGACCTGGAGTTTGATCGCAGCAAGGTGCGGTTTCTGAAGGGTCACTCTAGCGAGGTGTTCATATGCGCGTGGAGCCCCAAGGACGACCTCGTCGCGTCGGGGTGGGTTTTTTTTTTAATTCAAAGATTTGATCATTGATTAGCTGATTGTCCCTGCGCTTTGTACCCCTTCCTTGAGGTCCCCCTTGCTACCACTTCATCATATAAGATTCCGGATGAGTGGTTAAAGATAGTTGTCTGGTTGCTTTCAGTTCCGGCGACTCTACGGCGCGCATCTGGAACCTGTCTGGGTCGGAGAACGCCGCAACGACGAGCAAGCAGCTGGAGGAGAGGGCGCTCGTCCTCAAACACTCGCTCACCACCGCAGAGGACAAGGACAAGCCGTTCAACAAGGTGTGCAGCATGTCTCTGGTGCAAGAAAGTCGCTTTTTTTGTGTGGTAGATCAGAGGAAGACTGGGAGTCATGGAACTTGAGTGTTTGATTCACATTGTGCATGCGTTTGTAGGACGTGACATCTCTGGACTGGAGTTCGAACGGCGAGTTTCTGGCGACTGGCTGCTACGACGGTCACGCTCGGGTGTGGACGACGGATGGTGGGTGGCGGGAGGAGGAGAGTGACCATAGACATGCCTGTCAGGTCGCCTGCGCTGCAACCTCGGCGCGCACAAGGGCCCGATCTTTGCGCTCAAGTGGAATCAGAAGGGCGACCTGATACTGTCGGCCGGCGTCGACAAGTCCACCATCGTATGGGATCCCAGCAAGGGTGAGTGCGATTTGAAATGAAGATGATAGAAGGTGTGATGGTAGAACTTTTCTTGGGTCGGCTTGGATGGGCACACATGGTTTGTGGTGGTACAGGCGAGAGTTGATGAACGTATCCATTGTGGTCGTGTGTTTCAGGCGTGCAGGTGCAGCAGTTTATGTTCCACTCGTCGTCGGCGCTCGACGTGGACTGGATCAACGACGACACGTTCGCCAGCTGCTCCACCGACAAGACGATCCACGTCAGTCGACTCGCCTGCGACCGACCCATACGCACCTACCACGTGAGTCGATTGGATTATTGATTGATTATTGATTTGTGTTATTGATCTTTCCTTTTTTCATTGCTTGCCTGCAGGGTCACAAGAACGAGGTGAACGCGGTTCGCTACGACCCGCACTCGCGCCGTCTCGCCAGCTGCTCGGATGACATGACGCTCAAGGTGGGTGGCATTATCGATTGATTATTGAATGACTAAATGTAATATCTTGTAGATCTGGTCTCTGCAAGAGGAGCAGCCGTTGTTCGATCTGCAGGCGCACACCAAGGAGATCTACACGATTCGCTGGTCGCCGCAGGGACACACTCTGGCCAGGTGGGTGGGCATGTTATCGATTGGTTATTGATTGATTGTATGAATGATGGTTATATGAATGGTTTCAGTGCGTCGTTTGACCACACGGTGCGTCTGTGGGACGTGGCTCGGGGCGAGTGTATGCGCACTCTCACCCGCCACGTTGACCCCGTCTACTCGGTGGGATTCTCGCCCTGCGGAAAGTACCTCGCCTCCGGATCCTTTGACAGGAGCGTTTACATCTGGGACATTGCTGTGAGTAGGGAGGAAGAGGAGGAGAAACGAGTGAGGTTCATTTATTTTCAGTCTGGCAAGATGCTGCAGTCGTATACGGGAAGCAAGTCGGACGGCGGTATCTTCGAGGTGGGATGGAACAGCCGAGGAGACAAGGTGGCAGTGTCGGCCAGCGACGGAACGGTGAGAAAGAGAGAGAGGAGAAAGAGAGAGAGAGAGCGAGCGAGCGACAGTGAGGTATAGTAATAGAGGAACAAAGAATGATGTCATGCTTTCAGGTGATTGTGCTGGACGTGCGCCACCTCAAAAACCGCGTGTTGTGACGACCGCGTCACCGGGGCTGACACGACTCCGCCCCTCTAGGCGCCGCCCTCTTGTTGCCCTCATTTTTCTCCCTCTCTCGCACATGGGTAGCTTGTGGTGTTGTTGTTGCGAGTCTTTTCTATTCTACCATGTTCTAATTTTGTCATTCTCTCAGCACATCACATTACGTTTGCATCCTCATACACATTCATTTTGAGTACCTTTGCTGATTTTACTCTACCTTTCTACTCTCTCCTCTCTCTTCCCTTCCCGTCTCTATTCGTTGCTCTCTCTCCTTGTTGGCAGTCACACGGGGGCGCTGTCCCGACGGCGTCGTGGGTGGTCTCGCTCTCTCCTCGGAGAGCCTCGGCTCGTTCCCCGTCGGGCTGATCTCATTTCTGCTGCGGCCGGCTGTGTACGAGTATGTGTTTTGGTCTTCTTTATCTTCTCTGTCTATTCCCCTCTCTCTCTCCCCTCCACTAATGCCGGTGCGTTGGCGCGTCGGCCCGCGAACTCCCACTCTCCAGTGATTGTTCGCCCGGCCCGACGCCGTCTCATGTCGTACACGTATTCTCTATGTATTTGTTTTGGTTTACAACCTGCACTCACCATCTCCTAAATATGCGTTTTAGCAAGACAGAGATTATGTAGGGGATTGTACCAGGTGGACCTGTTTGAGTATCGGCCCCGTCCCAAATGCGCACATCCATCTCATTTTTTTCATGTGCACGTGTGATTCAAGTAAGTGTTATACGTTTTTTTGAGTTTTCAGTGCGATTGATAAAGTTGTTGGAAAGTGTTGTGCGTTTTATTGTGCTTGAAAGTGTGGAATAGGGTGATATCGATCCTTTATCAACTAGGAGACATCAACAAGAAACAGTCGTTATAGGAAAGTCGAAAGTCGGTGGTTATTGGACAGGAAAGAGTGGAAAGGAAAGAAGGCACACACATGCAGGAGAGGGGCAAGGACGGACGGGAGAAACCACGGTCATGGATATGGTTTATTGGGCGGAGCTTGCGGGGGCGGGGCGATCAGTAGGACAGGCGGGAGGCGAAGGTGCGAGGCGTGTAGCGACCACCGTAGCCATAGTTGCCGTGCGCGATCGAAGACGACAGGTTCAGCTCCTTTTCCCTGGAAGAAAACGAATCTCCTTTCTTTCTTTCTCTCTCTCTCCCCTCTCTCTCCCTCTCTCTCTCTTCCACCCTCCCTCTCCCTCCCCCCTCTCCCCCCCTCTCCCTCTCCCCCTCTACCTGCGGGACGCCCACGTGGCGGGGCTGAGCCAGTACTTGCTGAGGGTGCCGCTGGTCATGCACCTCTTCTTGAACATGTCCACTGCGTCCTCCACCGGCATGTACCTGCAAGGAGAGGACTAGTAGTGTCCTTCCTGTTTTCCGAGCAATGCGAATCCGAGCAACGCTAGTAATACACCAATTTAGGTGACCTCAAAGCTAGGTATTTTGGCGTTGAGGTCACCTAATGCGCTGTCCCAATTTCCGTATTTTGCTTGAATCGGTGTCTTGAAATCGTCGTACAAGTTTGTCAACACTGTAGTCTAGTTCTTCGATCTCCTCGCCACTCACCGCACGTAGTTCTTGCTGCTGACGGGTGTGCTGTAGCGGGTCTGACCGTAGACGGGCTGGAGGAGAGGGAGGGTTAGAGAGAGAGAGAGAGAGAGAGAGAGAGAGAGAGAGGGGGGAAGAGAGAGCGCGCGCACCTTGCTGAAGAGGGACGAGTTGTATGTGTTGAGCTGTCCATCCAGCCACCTCTTGGTGCCAATGTCGCGCAGTCCAACGGGAGAGAACTGGAAAACATGATTTACATTGCAAATAATCTTTTACAGAAATATTGAGACTTGAAACCATCTATTTCGTCAACCGCTATGCTACGAATGAATATGAGGATGATCACATCTCTCCCTCTCCCTCTCTCTCTCTCTCTCTCTCTCTCTCTCTCTCATTCTCTCTCACTCACCGACTGACTCTGCGTGAGCACACTCATGTTCGTCTCCGGGTTGCCGTACGAGTAGCTGAAACGTATAGCGGTGAAACGTATCGTCAAAACGTATCTAGATATGAAGCGAGTGAGGCTACCTAGAGGTATAGTCAGCGACTTTGGCTGTGACGCAAGGCTTCTTATTGTTCTGCATACTGGTCTCAGTCTCAGTGTAGACGTAATACAGGGGTTGGACGACCGGACAGAGGTACATTGCGGCTTGTCAGTGAGCGTGAGAATGTATGTGTGGCAAGTATTGTTGCTGGCTACTGGCTCTTGGCAGGCGGTGGTGAGGGAGGAGGCATTACAGCCTGGCTGTTTATCGACGCGCCTCGCGAGACTTCTTGCATGTGATTGCCAATAACAAGGTGTGAGCACTACTATGTTTCTATTGTTAGAGTGTTTCAGGGATCAGAAATCGTTAGGCTTGGGAGTGCAACTGGAGTGCGGCTGTACCAAAAGTATGTCACTATTCACATTCTCTTCTAGCACGTTTCGTGTTATACTCATACTAAAATTTGTTTCTCACGTGCGTCAAGCTAAAGTACTAGTTACTAGTAATGTACAGTCCTAATGTAGCATGTGGACGCACATCGATGTACTATGTACTGTATTATATCTATAACGCATCGTACGGTCACGTACCGCACGTAGGGGTACTTACGGGCGTACACTCAGCAAAAGTACTATAAACTAGTCTTGTACATTCGTACTGTAACGTACCGCACGTAGGGGTACTTGTCCGAGTAGTGGGGGCAGCTGCGCTGGACTCCGACAGTGTGGAAGGGCGCCGTCTTGGTGAGAGCAGACGCCTGCAGGGTGCGCCCGAACAGGGAAGTGCCTAGAATGGAACACGTCAATACAAGAGACAGATTGGATATTGAATGAAAGCTTTTTCGAACTCGCTACTTTGTAACAATACATCAGTATGTATGCACGCGAGATAGATTGACTGACAGGCTTTGTGAATCATCTAGAATCTATGTACTAAAAGGTATTGTGTTTTGTGTCACTACACTCTTTATCTCTTTATCGGCTATTGCTGACAGTAGGGATTTGAAGAAGGACTCATTTTCTAGCATGATGTTGCGATCGCTAGAGCTCGAGCTAGGGTGTGTCCAATTCTCACGTCAGCCACTTGTCTCACTCCACTTCGCGACTACTCCTCTCATCCCTGCCGCTGCCTCTCAGCCTCTCACTGTTCAAAACACTCCAGCACACTCATCTCAAACCGCTTTACCCTTTACACGCAAAAGAACAGACAAAGTGTGGAGACATATACACCGCAACTGTACAACAACGATATTGCTACCCCGCTGGCTACGACTACCTTGTCACCACCCACACAAACACAACAATCATCGCCAGCGCGCCTATGAGTGCGGTGCGCGCCAGTACTACCGCATCCACGCCAGAGTAGTACGGTATTGTCAAGGGGGCGTCGTAATTACCGGAGCGGGAGAGCGAGCGCGCCATGTAGCCGCCGCCGTGGCCGTACGAGGGACGCGAGAAGTTCTGCGACGGCAGCACCGCGAACGAGTTCGACCTGATGAGAATACCGTAACCGAAAGAGAGAGAGGGAGAAGAGAGAGAGAGAAGAAGAGAGAGGGAGAGAGAAGGGGGAGAGAGAAAGAGGAAGAGAGAGAGAGAGAGAGAGAGAGATCGTTCACCTCTTCATGGCAGTGGCGCGGACATCGCTGCGCGAGCGAGTGAGGGGCGAGATGTGGTGATAGGAAGGAGAGACCATAAGGGTGTCCATCTTCTGAAATGTGTGACGTCACTTTCGTAGATGACGTCACCCACCTTATTCTTGCTGTCGTTGTTCTGGTCAACGACGACAGTGAGCTGCTGCTTCTTCTTCTCTGATGCTTCTAGTGGCTTCACCGGATGCGGTTTTCGCCAACGGTCTTCCCGCTTTCGCTCGAGTCTGCAAATACGTTTCCATTTTTCCAATCAATACGTAGATGTAGGGATGTAGACGATACGTTGTCCAGTTTCTTACGTGGCGATCTGATGGCAGTTGCAGTTCGAGGCAAGTGGATTGCGGGAGACAACGCGAGAAGAGAAACCCATGGTTCAGAAGCAGTGGGTTCACGGGAATACAAGGAGACACTCGGTCAGAGGGGATTTGCCACGCGACAACGCGTTTTTTTCGGGGCACAACTGACTGCGAGTAATGACAGACAAGTACAGTGATGTTTCGCTGCCTCCTCTCTACTGTGGTGCCACTCTGGTCGCTGATCCTCTCACAGCCTCGGATCTCTCGAATCCGCACGCGCTCTCGCCGGTTTGGCGCGCCAAACCCTATGCCAGTAGTGTTTGAGCAGCAACAGAGCGGGAGACAAGATGTCGGGAGCGCGAAACAGCGCTGCACCCTCTCCATTCACACACTCTCTCGCGAGGCTCTGCCCGGCGGATTGTCTCGAGATCAATGCACGTGTATGCACAGCTCTCGAGTGGGCAAAAGGCATTTGGAAAAACGAGTGGATGAGCTGTGGGGCGCTCAAACGATACGGGCTCAGTTCCGAGAACACGGTTCCCGGATGTGAAGCCGGTTCGAAGATCAGAAGAGCGAAAGAGCAACAAGTGTAAGAAATAAACAAGAGTAATCAAAGTTTGTAAACATCGGGTGGCGCGTTGTTGTGATTTTGAGAGGGCGGGTGACATTTGGAGCCCTACTCACTTTACACCTACTCACTCTTCACAGCTGTTTCTCTGCCATTGAGGGATACATCGGAAGCCCGTGGATCACACCCTAAGCACTCTCACTATCCCACGCTCTCTAATGTCTTCAGTGTATGGATAACGACGGAAATCCTCAGAGATTCTCTTGTCGTGCGCATGATCAAAAAGTAGGAAGAGTGTAAGAGAGAAAGAGGATATGATATGGATTCAGTGGATGTTATGTTATGTCAACCCGTGGTTTCGATGTCGGATCATAAAATCGTGAATCCGCACGGAACTATGATTGCACAAGTTCCGAGGTTTGATGTGATTGGAAAGATGAGAGAGAAATCGGAACTCATGTTCCTTGCAAACATGATAAAATATCAGACACGATCAGAAGTCAACAAGTGTTGCAATCCCGCAAAATCTCGAGAAAAAGGAACGGACTGTTGCGAAAGCATTAATCGAACACAGATGTAGATGTGAAATGGAAAACAAGAGAGAGAGAGAGAGAGAGAGAGAGAGAGAGAGAGAGGGGGGGGGGAGGGAGAGAGAGAGAGAGAAGGAGAGGGAGAGGGAGAGGGAGAGGGAGGGAGGGAGGGGGAGGGAGAGAGAGAGAGAGAGAGAGAGAGAGAGAGAGAGAGAGGGAGAGGGAGAGGGAGAGAGAGAGAGAGAGAGAGAGAGAGAGAGTAAACAGGCCACTGTTAACTAATTTCATGGAGAACAACACAATTGTCAGCACTGTACTGATTAGTGTTGGGCAAAATCCTAATCCGAGTTGGATTTTGGATTTTGGATTAATCAAAATCCCAGATATTCAGGGTTTTGGATTTTGGATTAATCCGTAATCAAAAATTGTGGATTTCGGGTTTTGGATTAACCCAAAATCCAAAATTTTTGGATTTTGGATTTCAGATTAATCCAAACTTTGGATTTTGGATTATTCCAAGTTTTACATTGTCTTTTTGGCATCTTTATGCCTTACTAATAGTAGAATTTGGTGTTTTTGATGTTTCTGTAACGTTACAAAGGCGCCGTTATAGATGAAAGCTCAAATAAAGTGAAATTTCATCATTTAAAACGACATTATTTTAACAATTTGTAAACGAGTAGATTAATCCAAAATCCAAAACCCGGATTTATGGATTTTGGATTTTGGATTAATCCAAATCCCCAAAAAACTGGATTTCGGATTTCGGATTAATCTGAAATCCAAAATTTCTAAGATTTTGGATTAAGATTCGGATTAATCCGATTAATCCGATTAATCCACGATTAATCCAAATTTGGATTAATCCTGCCCAACACTAACTGAAATGTAACGCAAATCCGAGAAACCTAACGAGTAGCGTAAAAAGATAGGGGAGTCGTCGGTGAGCAAGAGTGAAGAGATGAGTCTGCCATTCGCATGCACCCCCTATTACAACACGGACGAAGTTTCTCCCAGGAGTGAAAAATGCCGGAGGGCGCAATGAAAGAAACGCGTCTTTCTCTCTCTCTCGCTCTCTCTCTCTCTCTCTCTCTCTCTCTCTCGTATCACTCCAGTCATCTCGCAAAGCGGGGATCGAACTGCATTACTCATAAAATCAAAAACAGAACACACAATTTATCATCAATTTTAACTGTAAACTTAAGGTAGGCTACGGTGCTAGGAAGGTTGTGATCGTATCGATTGCATTTGTGAATTATTAAAAATGCTGATGTAAGTTGTAATGTGTCGGGGCTACTTGCGAGGCGGGCGGTTAGGCGTCTTCTTGAGGCCGCTGAAATGTGATAGTTAGATTCTGAGGAGGAGTATCTAAAAAACAGACAGACCTGTCTTTCACCGCACTTTTCTTTGTGTCCCCGGTTTTGTTCTTACCCACAGGAGAGTTGGCTAGCTGCAAGTTTCGGATAGCGACACAAATTATAAGCTGCTCAAGTTTGAGGTGAGAGCGTGAGAGAATAGTACTACCACAACTCAATAACTGTAATACTACAACTGTAACACTACTAAGTTGAGGTGAGACTACTACTACTATAAGACCAGAAGGCTCACGTCGCAAATCTCGTAGTCGTTGTCGTCGACACATGTCGCTGGCGTTTTCGGAGTGGTCGCAGTCGGAGTCTTCCCAGTCAGGCCCTTCTCTTTCTCAGACTCGCCAAACACGGACAGCTTCGACAGCTGAAAGAGAGTACTGTAGATACCGTATACCTTAGTTTATAATTACCATATATATGTAACATATTTCTACGGTAAACCTATAGCTACCGTATACCTAATAGCGTACCGTAAGCGTGCCGTACTCGGCCTTCTTTGGTGCGGCCTTGGTGGGACTCTGAGAGAGAGGCGTGCGCGATGGAGTGGCCGGCTTCGAAACCGACTTGGAACCAGCCTGAGAACCTCTCTCTCTCCCTCTTTCTCTCTCCCTCTCTCCCTCTCTCCCTCTCTCCCTCTCTCCCTCTCTCCCTCTCTCCCTCTCTCCTTCTCTCCCCCTCTACCCTGAGAGTGGTGGCGGTCTTGGGTGTGTCAGTGACAGCAGCGGTCTCATCCGGCAGCCCCTTTACTTCCTTGTGTAGCTTCTCTCGCGATTTCTTCGTCTTGTTCAGTTTGGTCGAGTGCAACGGGTCCACGCCGACCTTAACAGGTACAATTGTAGGTGTGTGTGTGTGTGTGAGAGAGAGAGAGAGAGAGAGAGAGAGAGAGAGAGAGAGATGTGCCATGTGGAAGTCTCCGTGCTGCGGTCCGTCCGTCGACTTGACTTCGTTCGTCTTCGCGTCGACGGCGGATACACTCTTGTCGGCGCTCTTCAGATCCAGGAACCCACTGCAGCCGCCGAGAGAGGAGTGCAGTGTCGGGGTCGGCGCGGAAGGCGCCTTCTGAATATAAACTCTCTCTCCCCTCTCTCTCCCCCTCTCTCTCCCTCTCTCTCTCCCCCCTCTCTCTCCCCCCTCTCCCCCCCCTCTCTCTCTCTCGCTCTCTCTCTCCCCTCTCTCTATCTCCCTCTCTCTCTCTCTCTCTCTCTCTCTCTCTCGCTCTATCTCTTTCACTATGATGGATACCTTGCTGAACGCGTCGACCTTGCTGTCTATCTTGACATGCTTGCCTCGCTCTCGCGCCGTGCGCTGCTCAGGCGGCATCTCCTCGTCGCTGTCCCGTCGAGTCGTCTGGAATGGATTCCCTCTCTCTCTCTCTCTCTCTCTCTCTCTCTCTCTCTCTCTTTCTCTCTCTCTCTCTCTCCCCTCTACCTTGGTGGGCGCATGTCCAGTGTACTCCTTGCCGGGCGAGTCTGCCCGCTGATCCATCGGGCGCTGCGACATCAGCGGTCTCTGAACGCATATCAATGTGTGTCCCCTAATGTACCCTACACCCTACATAAAAAATCTAGTCCTGCACCAGTCTACGGGTGTCATATCTAATTTCTGAGCTAGGACCACCCACGTCGCTCTTCCGGGGTTTGCTGAATGCGATGAGCCCGGCGAGAACAAGAGGCAGGATGGTGAGCAGCGTGCAACTCGCCACCTGCAAAGGCAAATCATTTGATTTGATTTGATTATTTTGTTTGAAAGAGTCGAAACTCACCCCTATTCCCAAAAGCGCTCTCTGTGTGGCGATCGTGACAATGAGTGTCTCCTCCGCGTCGCCGGTCACTTTGCGCAGCTGCAAGTATCGTCACCTACAGTAACCCCTGCCACCTACAGTAATCTTACCGCCGTCAACGCGCTACTCTCGATTTCTGTGTCTCCTGTCGCCGCGATGAGCAGACCGCCCGATGCGCCGTCGAAGAGAGCGCAGACGACGAGAGCCGCGATCAGCTGGGATACGGTAGATTCAATACGATATACAGTATGCTACAGTAACCCACAATGAACTTTTTCATGGTTTTGATGGCGACGGCAAAGGCAACAAAAAGAGTAGACGTAGACGTGGCGCTTACAACAGCGGCGATTGTGAACTAAAACGAATATCGATTGATTTATCGATCGATTATCGATCGGATACATTGGTGTTTGACGGCGCGAAGATCTTGGGTGTGGCGAATAGAGCGACGACAACAAAGACGTGGGTGATCTGGAAACAGGGGAGTGGAGACAGAGAGAGGGAGAGAGAGACGCACAGCGTATCCGTAGAGTGCGGACTTCTGGTAGGAGCGCAGATGGAGTCGCGGCTTGCGTTCTCTCTCCTCTTCCTTGGTCGTTTCCCGCTCGGTGGAGACTGGCTTGCTCGACATTGTCGAGAAGGAGAGAAGGGGACCGCGCCGAGAAGGGAAGGGGGGAGGAATGACAATCGACAATCAAGCACCCACGATTTACAATCACAAACGACTTTGTTTTGAGGTGGTCGACAATGCCGAACGCCACGTCCAACGGACACCCTGTTGGGTGCATTCTATCCGAACTTATTCCCGACAATAAGGGATCGGCGCCGCATGGGCAACATCCGCGAGACCAAACTATCCGGAGGAGGATGGAATCTGCCATGAGCGAATCGAATCGTACACGTCATTTGTGTCATTGTCACATCTCATGTAGTTAAAACATTTTATTGAAATGAAAACCATTTATTTCCTCAAATGTGAGGCGTTGATCGCATATCCAGTAAGTGTAAGAAATTTAAGAAACTTTTAAGATCGCTTTAGGTGGTAGTGAAACGTAGTTTAGGTCACTGGTCTAATAAGAGTCTAAGTGTGTGTTCTAAGTAAAGGGTGGCAGTCGCTGGCTACTCCTTGGTTCTTTCTGCGGACGATTTGGATTCCTTGGTGCGATCCCTCTCCTCCAGTGATTTGTCCACCGACTTCTCCTTCTCCTTACTCGACTGCTCCACGGCTATCGGCTGCAAGTAAGTAGTGGTTAGTATTATGCAAATTAAGTAATATGAATACTAGTGACTACTCTCACTCTGTCGCCAGATTCCGCTGACACCTCCACTTCTGGATTGATCGCGAAGCCATCTGAAACTCTGAATAGACCCGGGTCCCGCAGCGATTGCCTCACCCTCGTCGAACAGGCCGTTCCTCATAGTCTTCAGGTTCTCCTCGGATCTAGGAAGAATGCATAAGGAAGAGGGGGAAAGAGAGAGAGAGAGAGAGAGAGAGAGAGAGAGAGAGAGAGACCCTCACTCCAGCTGTCTGGGCGATCGCGGCCGCTCCTCCTTGCCTCGGTCGCGCGCCGATCGCTTCTTCGCTTTTGTCTTCTTCGAGAAACGCTTGCCCGCCACCTGGAGTACTGTGGCAGGAATTACTGTACCTATAGTACCTCGTCGTCGTCCTTGGTCTTCTCCTTCTTGTCCTCCTCCTCGACACTGTACGGATTGCTGGCCGGCTGTCCATCTGACTTGACCAGATCGCCCTTCATACGAAGAGCACTGCAAGAACCTTCTCTCTCTCTCTCTCTCTCTCTCTCTCTCTCTCTCTCTCTCTCTCTCTCTTTCTTTTTGTCTCTACCCTCTCTCACCTCTTCTGTCCCTTGCTCACTGCCGGCCGCACCACCGCGTCCACCTTCTCGAACTCGGTCTTGGGCTCCTGCCACGAATGTGCGTTAGGTATACGGTAGTCTATCATACCTGCTGCGCCTCGGGGATCTCCTTGTTCTCGTAGGTGATCGTCTTGCGCTTTCCTCCGGGGCTGCTTTTCTTCTTCTCCTCTTCGTACTCTGCTCCTGCTCCTCCTGCTCCTGCTCCGCCAGTCGTAGCAGCACCGCATGTGGGGCCAGAAGAAGACACGCGACGCTCCGCCACTGATCTACAAGGAGATGAGATAGAGAGAGAGAGAGATAGAAAGAGAGAGAAAGCTAGAGAGAGAGAGAGACGTGCTCACTTCCTCTTCTGTCGGAGGGAGGTCTTGGCGGGTTTCTTGCTGGTGTTGCTGCTGCTGCTGCTCTTGCGGCGTCTGATGGGAGTCACGTGTGGGTCGGTGCCGGCGCCCTGTCGCTCCTCCTCCCTCTCCGAGAGGGAACGCTCCTCTGGTGAGTCCGCTCGCTCCTCCGTCGCGCGCTGCTCTGTCTAGAACGAACCTTTCTCCTCCTCTCTCTCTCCCTCCCAACCTTGAATCTGGGTTTGTTGATCTCCTTGACGAGTCGGAAGAAGAAGTCGTCTGACATGGCGGCTTCGTGGGTGGTCTCTCTCTCTTCCTGCTTGTCAACCGCTCATCGCGCGTCCACTCGCCAGCACTGTCTGTCATCTCATTCCGCCCACCTTTCCCTCTCCTGACTAGACTGGACAAAACGCGAAGTGTGTTGATTCCAAATCACCTTCACTTTCCAAACTCACGAACGACCGAGGTTATTAGTGATAATTTATCCACCTCTGATACAATTTAATACACGTGTACACTCAATTCAAACACAGCCGCTAGAAAATTGACAAACTCACTGCACATTTATACAACACAAAACACCGGCAAATCAAGATCAATGCGATTCAACGCGTAACACATCTTCAAAGCAAACCATAAAGTGGCTTACTCAAAGATTACCGAACCAGCTAGCAAAAGATCAGTTAGTTTGCTAGAAGACTCGAAGACAAAGTGAATACAACCTTCAAAGACTATCCGACCAGCGAGCAATGGATACACGTCTGGATGGATGGTGGATGGTCTACTCGAATACGAGCTTCTTTCTGGCGGGCGGGCTGTCGCCTCCGTCGGCGCGCGGACGCCGTCTCTTCCCACCCGCAAGAGCGCGCGCCGGAAGGGGAAGCTCCTCGTCAGCACACACCAACGGCTCGTTCCTGGATGACGTCATCTCTCTCTCTCTCTCTCTCTCTCTCTCTCTCTCTCCTTCTTTTCCTCTACTCACTTGAAATAGTCGCTGGAGAGTGCGGTGGGGCAGTCCCATCGCTTCAGCGGATCAAACGCCAGAAGACCCTGTACGACAATATTCATTCCCACTCCTCCTTCCCATCTCCCACCTTCATCAGATCAATTAGGTCCTCTCCGGCCGCTGTGAAGACGTGGTGGAGATCGATGCCCGGAGACTCCCTGGGAAACGAGATGGTGGAGAGAGAGAGAGATAGCGAGAGAGAGCGAGAGAGAGAGAGAGAGAGAACTGTCTCACTTGATCTGCACATAGTCGGGGAACTGCTGCATGTTGGGCCAGTCTTCATCGGTCGGTGTGCCCATCACATGGTAGATCTTCACCAGCTGATCCAGGTCCGACTCGCCCGGGAAGATCGGCACCTGAATCTCTCTCTTCCCCTCCCCCCCCCTCTCTCTCTCTCTCTCTCTTTCTCTCTCTTTCTCTCTCCCTACCTCTCTTACCCATTTCACCTCTCACCTCTCCTCTCTCTAGACCGTATACCTAACTGTCCTGTCCCACCCACCCTGAGCAGCAGCTCGGCCACGATGCAGCCGACCGCCCACGTGTCCACCCCCACTCCGTAGCTGCGCGCCCCGTAGATCAACTCGGGGGAGCGGTACCACCGAGTAACCACCTGCACAGACAATCGTAACGTAAACAACAACAACAAACACCACACCTGATGCGTGTAGACCCTGTTCGGGGAGCCAAAGAAGCGGGCGAGACCGAAATCAGCGAGTTTGATGCGGCCCATGCTGTTCATCAGCAAATTGTTCGGCTTCAAATCCTAAAAGGCAAATCCTCCCCCTCTTCTCTCTCTCTCTCTCTCTCTCTCTCTTTCTCTCTCACTCTCTCTTTCGCCTCTCTCCCTCACCCTGTGCAGTATCCAGTGCACATGCAGGTACTCCAGTCCGAGCAGTGTCTGCAGGGCAATGTTCTTGATGTGCGCCGGCATCAGGATGATCGACGTGTCCTTTACCACGTGCTGCAACAACAAAATTTTCAAAACTGCCTTCGAAAAAGAGTGTTTCCAAGGCGTTTCAACTCATATTCGGTCGTCCAATGCATTCCACGCACAATCTCGTATTGAAAGTCATCTAGCACACTACCTCCTGATTCTACTTCCATCGATTTAGATACAGATTGTGTACAGTAGTTCATGTTCCACTTCCCCCCTCCCACCTCCAGATCCGTCTCCATGAAGTCCATCACCAGCTGGATGTTCGTCTTCTGACCGATCACGTCACGCAACTGAAATTCGTTTGTTCTTTCAAATTCACACCAATTTTCTCACATTCGGTTTTTTTTGCAATGTATATCTCCCAAAACACCAAAACAAACGATCTTTACGAAAATTTACCATGATGATATTGTCGTGTTGGATCTCAAGGAGCAGTTTGATCTCGCGAAGAGCGGTACGGTTCACACCGTCCTTCGCCTCCGCACGACTGCCCAGCTTGATCTGCAGGGAAACAGTGAGAGAGAGAGAGAGAGAGAGAGAAAGAGAGAGAGGGGAAGAGGAGATTCTCACCTTCTTGATGGCCACCATCTCTCCGGTCTCCAGGTCCTTCGCTTTGTAGACGTTAGCGAACTGTCCTTCTCCCAAGTGAGTTATCGTCTCGTAGCGTTTAGTGCGAGACATCTTGGATAGACAATAAATGAATAAATACCATATTTTTCTGTTAAAAAATCAAGGTATCCAAAGCATGACATCGCAAGCTTATTTCACGAAATACTCGAATCCAACCAACCAAAATCAACATTTATAGCAACAAACAAACAATTCAACACAAACACTAACAACTCTCAACAATATCAAGTCAAAACATAACAATACGAAATCAGTAGTAGCGTAACAAGGCGGATAAACAACATCGATTCCTTTAAAGGGAATAGAGGTAAATGAACCTCGCTCTTCTCCTTCTTTCTAGACCTTGAACGACTGCAGGGGGTCCTTGTTCTTCTTCTGGAACTTCTTCTGTCCCTGCGTCCTCTTCTCGTGCCTGTTCCTGTGCCGATTCCTCTTCGTCTTGTTGCTGTAATCCGTGCCGCGCAGAGCCTTCGGCACTAAACAACACACTACATTACAGTATCTACGACAGTAATACCAACCCATGTAATCGGGTACGTCTCCGATTCCGGGCGAGTGTAGCTGGAGAGTGGCGTGCTTGCGGTCAGTGATCAGCAGGTCGCGCTCCCTCGGGTTGCGAGCAAAATACGCCTGCAGTTTCGTAGACCTGCAAGACACACAATGTTAATGTAAATACACAATCAGTGTATATATATATATATATATATATATATATATATATATATATATATATATATATATATATATATATATTAATCTCTGTAAGAATTGACCTGATTTCGGTCATCTAAAACCTAGGGGTTTTCAATATTTTACAACCTTTGGTGAGGTGTTCTGAACATGGTCTATATGTTCGATTTGTTCAAATTTGCATAATTTGCCCTAATATGGCTTCCAAAAGCACATATCTTCGTTGTCATCCAAACCTATTTATATAACCAGTTTTTAAAAAGCTCTTAACGTTTTACGAAACTTTCTTTATACACAAATAATCGAAAAAATCAAGTGTAGTAGTAATGTAGTAAAATTTCCATAATTTATAAATTTTCAAATAGTCATATTGGAATGCCTAAGCTGAGTTTTTTTTTTACAGTTGATTCTTATTACAGTTACTCAATGATTAAGCATGGTTGCATGGTTCGAGAAAAATCAAAGGGTACGTCTTTTTTGTTACGGCGCTCTGAATATTACACGTATCTACTAGCCACTGATATAGTGACGTCATGATAATTCCAAATATGCTTTTTAGCTTGTTTCTAAAATGTATTCATCACAACAACTACTCAATTAATCATTAAGCCCATGAACAATACATTTGCAAAAATTTCTTTTTGCATGTCCCTTTATCGTATTCACGGGTTCGCGAACTTCAAATGGAGATATCTCAAAAGACGTACCCTCGAATACTCAATAATAATAGCTGGTTCGACACGTAAATACATCAAGGATTCGAATATGCAATAATCACTATGGATTCGCAACTTTTTTCTGATAAAGTTTTCTAAAAACTAGAAATTTTCAAATTATGCTCAGAATGAATCGGCTATACTGAGTCGAGTTGAAGAGTTACAATGAAGTGTTCATTCACAAATTATTTTATATTGACCAAATGAATATTTTTAAGTAGTTTTACACAATATTGGACTTACAATGACGTAATTACTACACTATTTCTCTGATCCCTACATTTTTAAAAGAGCCGTAGCAAAAAAGACGTACCCTTCGATTTTTCTCGAACCATGCTTAATCATTGAGTAACTATGATAAAATTTAACTGTGAAAAATTCAGCTTAGGCATTCCAGTACACCTATTGCAAAATTAATAAATTATGCAACAGCAAATACATTTTTGATCAAAAAATTTTAACATTCGATTTTTTCGCATTTTTCTCTATAAAGAAAGTTTCGTAAAATATCGAGATCTTTTCAAAAACTGGTTATATGTATACGTTTAGAAGAAAACTGTCTTCTCTACATCAGGCACTCATATTATGGCAAAATATGCAAATTTGATCAAATCGAACATACTCCCCTTAATACACACCTCTCATCAACCCTAAATCCACTCATAACTTCCTAGGTTCCAGGAAGGTGCATTCTTACAGAGACTGTGTGATATAAAACTCACTTGAGCGCTTCGGCGCGAATCTCGGCCAGACGCGCCTCGCGAATCTTGGCCTTACCGCACTTGTCGAGGGCCGACTAAAACACAAAAAAGCGTTCACAACACAAAACACACAACGCCTTCAAAACTGACCCTGGTGCGCAGCAGGAACGTTTCGAGCTCCTTGATGCGGATCTCGTACGGAATGAGTGCCTTGTAGCCCACTGCAAGTACAATGTTTCTCTACTGTTCTGCATACTAGATACTCACTCCTCTCGTTGATGACCTTCTGAATGGCGTCGAGCTGCGGTCTCTCCTCCGGGGACGCAAACGACAGCGCCGTGCCCTTGTTCCAGCCGCGAGCAGTGCTACAAGAGAGACGATGTCACTGGCCCCCCCCTCTCTCTCTCTCTCTCTCTCTCTCTCTCTCTCTCTCTCTCTCTGTCCCCCATCACTCACCGTCCCACTCTGTGGATGTAGTTCTCGACAGTGGTGGGGAAGTCGAAGTTGACCACGTTGGCCACGTGGTGGAAGTCGATTCCGCGAGCCACGCCAGACTCCTTGTCCATCTTACGGCCGCGCACACGCACACGCTACAAAAACGGGCTTACAAGCACTCTGATGACCTGTGTCCACCTTCTTCTTCTCCTTCTTCTCCTCTCCGTCGTCAGCGTCGGCTCCAAAGTCGGCCTTCTGCTCGGCGAGTCGCTCGCCCGACACCTCGGCCATATCAGACGCAATCACGATCGTGTACTTGCCTGAAGTGCAACAGTGAGCCAAGTTCTTCTACGCTAACTGCTACTAGCACTTATGCTCGCACACTGACCGGCGTTGAACTGTTCGATGACGTGACAGCGCGAGTTGGCCGGCATGGCACTGTTCAGAATACACGAGTTCACACCGAACGCCGCCAGGAACAGGTTCAGCCTGAATACGAATTGGAAATTGGAGGCACGAACAATTCTCCACTCACTGATAGCAGCGATCCGTGTCGTTGACAAAGATGATGCTCTTGCCGACAATCAGACGCAGCTTGATCATCGACAGAAGGATGGCGAAACTGAATATCACATTTACATAAAATGTATATTTCAACAAAATAACATAAACGATTCAAGAATACAATGTAGATAATAACCTTTACAGTTACATGAATAGAAAAGAAAACTGACCGCTGTTCGTTGTTCTCGCACGTGATCTGGTACTGCTGTAGCTGATCGGAGGAGGGCAGGTCGCCCTCCTTCAGCTTGATCGTCACCACCGCTCCCGTCATGTACATCTTCTTCAGCTGGCTCATGTCGTCCGATAGGGTGGCCGACGTGAAGATGCACTGGTACGACGCCGGTAGCTGCTTCTTGATCGCACTGCAACAATTCTCATAATCCCCTCTCATAAATAATCACGTTCGAAAGCTCTAGAAAGATGGTCCCTATTCACTATACACTCACGTCATCTCCTCCTCGTATCCGTACGAGAGAAGCAGGTCTGCCTCGTCCAGAACCACGTGGCGTACGTTCGCGCAGAAGTCCGGACGCATCGACAGCATCAGGTTCAGCTGGAAGGCAGAAACTTCCTCTTGAAATTCCAAATGCTATATATTCTAACCCACCATGTGTAATACCAATATTAACATTCAGGGAATCTTATGAAGCATACAACTTGTGGCGTAATGCACATGCACAGTGAGCAGAGCACTTACCTTTCCGGGTGTGGTGACGAGTAGCTCGGGCTGGTCGGCCATCCACACGTCCTTCTCCGTCTCCGACAGCTCCGACAGGTTGAGCACGTGCAGGAAGGGCAGCGGCTTGAGCAGGTGCGACAGCAGCTTGGCCGCCTGCGTCGCCAGCTCCTTTGTGGGGGCGATGAACATGGCGTACGGACCGGGCGGCAGCGACGACGTCGACTGGAAATAATCAATCTTACTAAGAATCATCAATCCGAGTCCGAGCTACTATAAGTTAATGAATATGCGTTACAAATGAAATTCATAAATTATTAAAGGGACTGACCGAGGCGTACATGATGACCTTGTGTAGGAGGGGCAGGACGAAGGCGGCAGTCTTGCCCGACCCGGTGCGCGCCCTCGCCATCAGGTTCTTGTCCTCCAGCGCCAGCGCGATCATCGACTCCTGAATCTGCGTCGGCCGCTCCCATCCCAGCTCGCCCACGCCCTGTAGCGAATATGCAAATTAGCCGGATCGAAAGCATGAAAATTACTTTGAGGATGCGCTCGTCGAGCTCAAAGTCGGAAAAGCTCTTGTGGTCGGCGGGGTCGAACTGGACGGTCTCGAGCTTCGGCTCGAACACCTCGTCCAGCTTGGCGCGCTTCTTCTCCCTGGAGGGGTTCACAGGTAAAGAAAACTCATAGTATCTATATCAACTGAAGACCACAACGGATTACTATGTTCTGTTATATTCAGTTGGCGAATATACTGTCATTACTCACTTGGCGAGGGCTTTGCGCTCCTTGAAGGAACGTTTCCTCGGCGCAGGAGCGTCCGTGCTCTCCACCTTCTCGACATTCGTGGCGGCAGATGCGTCCACCTCCATCACCTCGGGCTCCGCGGCCTTCTCGGCAACCGGCTTCTGTTTCTATACATCAAATATGTCATTAATATATCGAATCGAGAAGCACTTACCTTCTCCTTCTTGGGCTTGACAACTTTTTCGACAACTGCGGCAGGAGCCTCCTCCACCGGAGCCGCAATCTTCTTCACCTTCTTCTCCTTTGTAGGTTTGCCCATTGCTGAACGAGAATTTTTTACATTTCATAATTTCAAAGAAAACTTGAAAACAACGACAAAATAGAAAATTTGCAAAATTTGCGAAATGTGTCGTAGTGTATGAAATTGTGTATTACCGTGCGGGACGCGTCTAAATTACACTATACTGCACAAACTACATTTTTCGCGCGTTATTTATTGTTTATTTCCGTGTTCTGATGTAGTTTTCATTCTTTAGTTCTCTCCCATGACAGCCACTTGAAATGCGCGAAACATTGTCGCTATGACAAAAAGCTAGCTGCAGCGGGCCGCGCGGCCGCCACCGCTCTTTCATCCATTGTGAAAATCAATCGATTTGTTTGTTTTGCATGTCGAAATGGCCCCGGTGTGTGTACCTATTGCTCACTGCGGCATTTCCCCGATACTCGAACACACACTCGCAGCTTGCAGGCTGAGACGCATGCTCCGGCATGTCCTTCCTCAAGAAGAAACGCGTCAAGTTCGGCGTCGACCTTGAGGTAAGCTGAATAGTCAACTATTATTTCTGTATTTATATCAATATTTTCAATGTTGTAGGTGTGTTCCCTCTCGGACGTGCCCCTCCTCACTGCCGTCCTGTTCGCTAAGGTGCGCCTGCTCGATGGAGACTTCGTCGGACACACCGACAAGGTTGAGGTGAGGCATTTTCGTTGTTTCCATTGCATTGTCGTTGTAGTTTTTGTTCAAAAAACGACTTGTTGGTGATGGGTGCCGATAGTGTGAGGTGAGTATAGCCAAGGTCATGGCGGTGATGTGTGATGCAGTTGAAGTGAGAGGAGCGAGAGGGAGGAGAGACAAGATCAAATTTGTCAGGTGAGCAACCACACGGCGACGTGGTCGAACCGCTTCTCGTTCACGTGTCGCGTGCCCTACGAACCGCCCTCCAAGGAGCAGATCGAACCGTACAAGCTCGAGCCATGCAAGTGCCGCATTTCCATCAGAAAGGTTCCTTTTCGAATCACTATGGTTTTATTCTCTGATTTTTATTGCGTATTTCTCACAGGAGTCGAAGAACGGCAAATCTACGAAACTCGGTTATGTGGACGTGAACCTCACCGAGTTTGCCGCGTCAGGCATTGAAGGCACGACCCGCTCGTATCTCCTAGAAGCGTGAGTCTCCCTCTCCCTCTCCCTCTCCCTCTCCCTCTCCCTCTCCCTCTCCCTCTCCCTCTCCCTCTCCCTCTCCCTCTCCCTCTCCCTCTCCCTCTCCCTCTCCCTCTCCCTCTCCCTCTCCCTCTCCCTCTCCCTCTCCGAGTTTGCCGCGTCAGGCATTGAAGGCACGACCCGCTCATATCTCCTAGAAGCGTGAGTCTCCCTTCCTCCCTCTCCCTCCCTCCCCCTCCCTCTCCCTCTCCCTCTCCCTCTCCCTCTCCCTCTCCCTCTCCCTCTCCCTCTCCCTCTCCTCTCCCTCTCCCTCTCCCTCTCCCTCTCCCTCTCCCTCTCCCTCTCCCTCTCCCTCTCCCTCTCCCTCCCTCTCCCTCTCCCTCTCTCTCTCTCCCTCTCCCTCTCCCTCTCCCTCTCCCTCTCCCTCTCTCTCCCTCCCCCTCCCTTTCCCCCTCCCTCTTCTCTACTACTCCCTTGCAGCTACGACCGCAACATCCGTCAGGACAACAGCAAGGTGCGCGTCCGCATCGTCATGACCCACCACAGTCTCGACCCTCTCTTCCGAGTGTTAGTATTTGGTATTTTTATTTCTTACTTTTTTCACTACCGTCTCATAGCGTCTATCAACGTTTTTTTTTTGAAAGCGACTCTTGTGTTGAAAGAGAGAAGTAATTGAAAGCATTAATCTGGATCGAAGTACTTGAATGTTTCGAAGCACTTGAATGCTCTTTTCAGTTCGACCGCGTCTTCGGCGTTGAACAGCAAGGAGATTGACGACATTGATCCCATCAACAGGAAAGCCGAGAAGGTAATCTTTTTTTGTGTAGGATTGATTGATTTTATTTCCGAATGGATGTTTTTTTCTGATCGCATAATTAATACACAACAGCTATCAAAAGTATAATAGCCAAGATGAAACATACATGTTGCGTATTGTGTAACACGACAAAACACGAATTTAGTTGTTTTCCCTCAAAAACAAGTGCGTTCTATGAGGTAGATCCGAAAAACGACGGAGAGTCAGCTTACAGTGATAGCCAAACTATAAAAGACAGATCAAGTAAAAGAATCGAACAGACGCGGCTATATATGTTGTTGTTGTGTTGTAGACAGAGGAGGAGCGAGAGGCAGAAAGGGCGATGCTGGCCAAGGCAGTCGAAGAATCCCCCACCAGCTACTACAACCACGGCGCCGGAAAGGACGTCAAGGACGCCGGTACGTTCAGCGAGTTATCGATTGATTATTGATTCATTGCCGGTCTGCTCATTCCCCTATTGTAAAATAGTGAATGTGAACTTTCTTTGGTATTATTTAGTATGTAATGTTCTCTCCCTTGACAGAGGCTGGCGTGGCGTTGGACGACTCTGCTGTGTCGTGTGCCTCTTCGCAGACGCAGGACTCGGCGCGTCGCTCGGCCGTCATCGCCTTCCGACGACACTCGCAGGACAGGAGCAACGCCAACACCGCCAGAGTCACCAGCACCAGGTGGGCACGATCGACATCTTTCCCTTTTTTCAATTTATGTGCCTTACCTTCTTTTTCTGGTTCACTCGTGAGCTATGAAAACGAATTTGAGGATCCAAAACGAGGAGATGATCGACGCGTTGTTGGCGGAGACGAAGGAGGAGCTGAGCGCGAACCCCGATGGCAGCAAGGACGCGGTTGGTTGTGATTGATTAGTTAATTAATTGAATTGATTGATTGATTGCAGGGTGCCGTGGACAGAGAGGGTGACTTGGTGCTGTACGTGGATAGCTCCGGCAGGGCGGTGTTACAGGATGAGGAGAGCGAACCGGCGGGCAAGGAGTTAAAGAAGGTCAGAGAGAGAGGGTGGATAGGGAGAGAGAGTCCAGAGAGAGAGAGAGGGGGGAAGAAGTGTGACATCATTGTTTTAGGTGACGATGGAAGCGGACTCGACTCTGACATAGCGACTCGTGTCCTCTAGGCAAGTAGATAGTAGAATTCCATGAGTGCTCCTTTCTTTCGAGTCAAACACTATATTCCCATTGTGATATTTATGCATGCATATTTCTCCCCTCATTGTTCCCTGTGACCCCCACTCTATATCAAATCTAGTGTGTACAAAAATGCGAGATGCAGAGACGGTGAGATAGTTCTATTATTCAATTGACGTTACATTTTGCGCGCCCTTGTTTGTACCGGGTTACTGTAGTCGTAGAGAGGTGAATTCGAGATTCTAAATGATTGTTTGCATGTGTGTATACGGTGCAATCGGCAATAAATGACTTGACGAATGTGTGTTGGTGTGGTTGCAATGTGTGGAATGGTTGAGCTGACACCGAAATGAAATACCTGTCAGGTGTGGCGGGTGCATGCTGCATGACTGTCGCTTCTGCCCTGTCTTGACCGCCATCTATCACTACTTCAGCCGCACTTTTGCGATCAGCTGATCGATGCGAATGCGATGTGGCACCGGAGAGTGTGAGATGTGAAGAGAGACGAGTGAGACAGAAGCAGGTTCTTGAGAGAGAGAGAGAGAGAGAGAGAGAGAGAGAGAGAGAGAGAGAGAGAGAGAGGAGAGTCTGTGTCAAAAGGCAAAGCGTGTCCGCTCACCCTTGATTTACTGTCCTTATTATCAGTCCACGGACTGTTGAGTGTCACATTGTTTATGGATTCATATTGAACGGCGAGAGAGTGCGTGGATTAGGGAGTGCGCGCAGAGATGCGCGACGGTGGTGAGAGAGCGCGGTGAGAGAAATAGTGATTGTCCTTCGAACTGTTTGTTGTCCGGTCAGCGCATGATGCGATCGATTGACTAGAAATGCTAGCTGGTGAGACATGAGTGCGCAGGCCCATTTCCGCATTTACCTAACAAGCACTTTGCTCACGTTTGTGATGTTTGTTAGTGCGGCGCGAGTTGTAGAGTGTAGAGTGTAGTTGTGTAACAGGTTCGTCCCGTAATTTACTGATGCGGTTTGGCTGTGCCGGTCTCCCATTTTGTAACATTGATCACTGATGTAGTAATGGCTTCTCTTGTTTTGGGTTTACCACTCTCTTTTTATCGTCTTTCCATTCTCCTTCCCTTTTCGTCTCCACTAATTTGATCATAGCTTCAACGAGGCGAGATCAAAATTTCATCCGCGCTCGCGTCTCTCATTTTTGATTGTCACTTGGTGTGATTTGGTATGTTGTTGTGCGTGGTGTGTGTCGTGGTGCAGCCGGAGTGCGGAGTGTGATTTGCAGCTGTTTTCATTGATTGACGCGCCGACTCATCGAATTATTGGATTGGTTTCTTGATTGCGTGAATTTCTGATCTCGACGAAACTTGATTGCAATAGGTAATCAATTGGGGGTGTTATTTGGGATGATTGATTACAGTCACCCCGAAATATCCCTGACGCCGATTTTTAGAAGTGCATTTTTCTATCATTTTGTCAAATCTTCTGGAAGCTAAATTACGTCACCGGATAATTCTGACGCTATTATGATTCATTTCTATTTGGGATTTTCTTATTAATCATTTATCATCTTTCTCTCGATAAGTATGAGAACTTACTTCTCGCGCTATATTACTGTGATGCCTCGATATATCCTTGACGCACTCATTTCCTCTCAATCTCTCATTCTCTCATTCTCTCATCCTCTCTCTCTCTCTCTCTCTCTCTCTCTCTCTCTCTTTCTCTCTCGCTCTCTCTCTCTCTCTCTCTCTCTCTCTCTCTCGAGCGTCTGTCATCTCGCCGTCTTCTATTTCCAGGCGTAGAGGTGCTATTTTGGATTGATTGACTGCTTCTTTAATTTCTCATCATGTTATCCGATCACTGTCCTTCCGGTGTCGACAGACGATATCAGTCAATCTATTCATGGAAATGATCACTTTCCATAATTTTAACTAGATACGCATTTGAGTATTGTAATCCGTTTGCGTATTCGACTCAACTCGCAACTATTGCTACTGACAACTATACGACAAACAACTATTCCGGAAAAGTTATGCTCAAATTCGGAATCAGCGCAAAAAAATAGTGTTGCCCGTGTCTGCAGTTTGATTCACTATCTTCTAGTTGTGGAGATCATTTTGTAGTGTCGTTCGAGCTGCGTTTCAGTCTGTCAGCTCGCGTTGATTCCAACGTGATTCTTATCCGATGCGACTCATCTCTCTTTTACCGTCTTTGCGGTTTCTTGATCGCTCTTCCTTATTCTAAACTACTTTATAGCTTCCTAATTTATTTATTTTCTATTGTCTGGATTTCTCGTTATCTCTTTCTCGGCTGTCATGTGGTCGCATTGTTTCACGAGATATAAGTCATCTTATCACCTGTCCTATAATCTTTATTTACGTGTCTTTTCGGCCTGGAAAAGCCAATCTGGAATGTTCTATTCTTGTACTCTCCTTTCAATAATCTTATATTTTAATGTCTGACATTCGATTTTTCAAGTTCTCTGTCCTTTTTCTGCTGTCTACACTGCTGCTGTCTACACTGTGTCCATAATCGCTAATCGGTTTAGTTTCGGTTCTACCGTTCCGCGTTTTTATTTTTTGTAGTCCGTAACTTCGACATATCATTTGCATGATTTCCAGTCGGATTTTTCATTGATCAAATCAGACTGTATTGAATATTTTGTTTTTGATCTCTCTATGTCGATTAGCGACTATGTGCTGTAAAGTGATAGTTCGCGCGTATGTGTTACTCGCCGTTTTTGCTAACTTATTCGGCAAAAGGAATCGAAGCAAAATATTATTCGCAGATCTGTGAGGAATGGCGCGATCGGACACGGAGAGCGACGATGATGCGACCGAAATGACGACGCCGGCGCCCATATTCCGCAGAGGACTCGTGGGTATTCCTTGTAGTGTTATGAAGGGTGGAACTGGTGAGAGAGAGAGAGAGAGAGAGAGAGAGAGAGGGGGGGGGAGAGGGAGAGAGAGGGGGGGGGAGGGAGAGGGGGGGGGAGAGAGGGAGAGAGAGAGAGAGAGATGTTGCAGCCTCGTCAGTCGTCGTCTCTGGCGCGTCTCTCGACTGCCATCCGTCGCAGTCTCCGCCTCCCTGCCAGGGGATCAAGGTATTATTTATAAATAGATCTATCATAGATGTATTTACTATTTATTTATCTTTTTCCATCTATTTACTGGTAATTATCTTCTGTTTTCTGACGGGTTGTATATATATATATATTGTATATTTGTTTCGATGGAACTGTAGGAGCTGTTCGGGCTCAACTGACTTTCCTCAGAATCCATGCCGGTTGTTTCTATCTTGGTGTTTGCAGATATTCCCGGGACCAAGAGCGCACCGATGATGGCAAGGAGAGACTGGGTCCCGTCAAGTTCGGACTCTCAATTGTGGGTGTCTTTTTTGTTTGTTTGTTTGTGATTTTCCTATTACTAACTGACTTTCCCCCGTCACCACGTGTCCTATGTTTATAAACGTCAATGTTTTGGTATATCACTGTGAGCAAGAGAGTGTCTGATCGAAGAGAGCGCAGAGATGAGGTGACAGGTGCCTAATTCGCCGCTCGAGGCTAGAGCTGCCAGCCGCTGCGTCCCTCGCGCGCATATAATTGTTGTGTCTCGCGCTTCTCTGCGCTCTCTCCACTCTCCACGCCAGAATCCCTCTCACTGGTGTGAGATCGATAGGGTAGAGAGGGAGAGAGAAGGAGAGAGGGAGGGAGAGCCCCGGAGGCGCTCCGCGCTTGGATGTAAAACGCGCGCCGTTGTTTCGTCGTTGCGCGAGTGTGCGGATATTATCGGCTGGCTATTGCGCGACTCCTGTTCCATTCTAACAACTTGACCCACTCAAGCTGGCAACATGGTTCGTTCATATAGTGATTTTTGTTAGATTGCGCTTTGCTGAGCATTGCTGCAACGCTAAACTCTTGCAAGCATCAAAATTAGCAACGAACATTCAATATGTACACGCATTTGCGATTCCATGTGTTTGATTTGATTTGACTTGCAGGATTCGCCAGCGGATCTGTTCACGCAGCACTCTCCACTGAGGGCGGCCGTGTGTCCAGACTGTCCCAGCAGGCTAGATGACATCAAAGACAACAAGAGGATAGGCAGACAAGAGAAGGTGGGGTCGATTCATTATTCATATTTTCATATTTATTATTATCAGTATTATTCACTATTCTCAATTTTCGAATTTTTCGATGTGGTAGAAGGCAGGTGGGACAGCTTGCACTATCAACATTTCCTTTTGTGGACACGGGTTTGGAGATCTTTGCAATAGTTTTTCGCATGTATTTTGGTGGTGTCTTGCCTTTTGTTTCGTCTCATGACGCCTACGTAATGAATGGATTGAATTCGTGGAGGTGAATGGGTTGATTATTGGTCAGCCGAGCAGCTGATTGCTTGACTCACTTGGCTCATACCATCATTCCACTCAGTATTCGAGCAATGCAATCAAATCATGCCAGCGGTGAGTTTAGATTTCGTATTCCCAAGTTGTTTCTGTGTCACGTCACAGAGTTGACAGATGTATGTGTTTCCCGTATTTCGTAGATGATTTCAGTAGTAGAATGCTAGTTGTGCAATTTCTTTCTTCAGTAGTCGAAATATTTTAATCGCTCTGATCTGATGTGATCATATACATACGATTTTCTAATCGCGTTCCCTTTCTGTTAGCTGAATGAAAGACATTTAAACAAGTATTTGATGCCGATCAAATAGTGCTTTGATCTCGCGCAATTTGTTCTACGGAAAGGGATTAGAGTTGAGTAATGCGTAGGCGAATCAGTTCTCTGCCACTCGACTTGGTATAGTTACTGCAGTAATCCGTCGAAGCAGGCGGGAACAATGGGAGCAGTGGGAGCAGTCTCTTGGAGCAGAGCGAACACCCTGCTACTCTCTTACGTGTTACTCCTCATTCGCACAATGTAGTATTTGTCTGGAGTGAGTCTCGAGTGATTCTGCAAATAGAGAGAGTGGCGGAGAGAGTGGGTGTTTGTGAGAGGGCGGAGGGTGGCTGCACAACGCGGATCTCACCATGACCCCACTGTTTGAACAGCAGTGAGGCGCCTCCTCCCCCTCCTCCCCTCACTAAGACCTCACTCGACAGCCGCTTGCATCAGAGACCCGCGCACTTATTCATTCACGCCCGCAATGAAGCACGCTGTGTGTCTGGGTCCTTCCGAGCGAGCTGTCGACGTGCCGGAGATTATGCTGCGATGTCCGCCCGTCCACCAGGCGTCCTTCGACTCTGGCTACGACGACGGCGACGACGACCTGTCCCTCACTGTGTCGACGACGTCTTCCAGCGATTCTGAGACGAGAGAGATCGAACGATTCGTCCAGGCTGAGACGAAAAAGCGCAGTGTTAGTGCGGGACAGCATTGAAAAAAAATGTTTTGTTGGGAGTTTAAATCAATCATAAATTTTACAGGTGAAGAAATCTGTGCGAAAAGCCGACTGGCCGGCCGAGCATGAGGTGACTTTGCGTTTCTTTTTTGTATTGTTTTAATTTTCTATCTCTGTATTTACTTGCTGAATTTGATCCAACGTGTTTGAATTGTCAAATAGAGAAAATCCTTTTTGAACATCCTTCTTTCAAGGTGCGTCGTGAATTGTGGAAGGCGCTGGCCCAAGGAAAGGACTGGGACAGCAGCCGCCACCTCTACGATGGAGAGATCGAAGGACTGCCCAAGGGAGGTGAGGATGTTTACTTGTTTACTACTTCATGTTTACTTGTTTACGACTTGATGTTTACTTGTTTACTACTTGTTCACTTGTTGTTAGGTGTAGGAAGTGTGTGCGCATCGGCCTTGGGCTTGGCGTTTTTCGTGGGAGTAGATGTTTGCACTCGCTCCATTGCTTCCTGTATCGCTTGCAGCTAGTTGAGAAGAGAGCGGTAGGAAGTGGATTGAACGGCGTTCTAAAGTGTGGATTATAATCAAAATAGATCATAATCTGATATAAACTGATAATCTCAGGCCGCGCTCGCCAGCCGGCGTTTCTATCGGAAGAGGGCGCAGTGCTGAACAGCTTTCAGTTGAATGAGGACGGCACTGTGAGGTAAGGAAAGTTTGAACTTGTTATTGCATTGGCATGTTGAGTGTGAGTTGGTTGAAGGTTCCGAGATGATGGTTCCTTTTCAAGGGTCGGATACAACCTGTGATTTGTGAGAGCTATAAAACGACATGATATTGCGTGCAAACAGCGTCAAAAAGAGATGTTTTTGCGAGATATTGCGGGACAAACAGAGTGTCATTCATGTGATGAACGGAGAGTTGCTTGCAGGTTGATGCGTCTTCTCGCAGTAGTGGAGCGAATGCGACCCGATATCGGCAGCGCACCGGTGAGTGAGACAGAGGATTCTTAGGATTCTTATTATTGTATTGAACTTCATAATTGGAGTTTTATACCCTACATGTGGTTGTTACATAGTGGTGAGAGGAATAGAGAGATAGAAAGGGAGAGAGACAAAGAGGTAGTGAGAGAGAGAGAGAGAGAGAGAGAGAGAGAGTCTCCCCCTCATAGATGTTGTATCCCCTGTGCGCTCTTCTACTTCACTACATGGACGAGGCGAGCGCTTTCGCAACCGTCCAACAGCTGCTCGCGGAAAAGAGGTATCGATTGATTATAGATTGATTAGTAGGGTGTGCCCTCTATGGATGGGATTGCAAGAGCCCTGATTAGTGAACCTGCCAGTCGGCGCAAAAACCTACGACCATCCTAGGTTCTTATGTATGATTTCGTTACGTGAGTGTCGTGAACATATTTCCGATTCCGAATAAACATTTGAGATTTGAGTACAGAAGACTGTTTCAGCAAGTACCTGATGACCTCTCCCGTGGAGTGGGCTGCGGCGCCGCACACAGTGCTGGCCCTAGTCAGGAAGCACAAGCCAGCCACGTGGAAGCTGCTGCAGCGGAAGACGGGCGCGCGGGACGAGGCAGAGATTGTCGAGACGGTCAGTCATGTTCATCACCTAATAATCATCATATAATCACTATCCAATCATCTTTTTGTATATTGAATAAGACGAGAGAGGTGAAGACAAAGTCCTCGACACTAAGAACCAATCTGCGTTGAGTAGGAGTGGATCAGTATAAGAAAAGGAGGGGATATCAGAAGATGGAAGATCGTCGTTCAGATGCGCGGCTGGCTGTCGTGGCTGTTCTCTGGCCTTCCGTTCTCGCATGTCGTCCGCGTTCTCGACTGCTTCCTCGTCGAGGGACACAAGTTCCTCATTCGGTGGGTGCGAGATGATCTTCGATTCTATACACCTTATTATATACACCTCCGAAGAGATTCATCACAAATATTATGTTGCTGTCGTTGTCTCTTCAAAATGCATTCGAAAATTGGTATGCGAGTTCATTTTCGCTGTTCAGAGCGGGTATCGCGGTCGTGTACGTGTGGAGCAAGCAGATGAAGGTGGGTCTCTCTCTCTCTCTCCCTCTCTCTCTCTCTCTCTCTCTCTCTCTCTCTCTCTCTCTCTCTCTAATGCCTGTCTCGCAGAGTGTGGATTCGTCTTGGGAGGGTAAGAGCAAGGAGGAGCGGATCGAGGCCGTCAAGGGAGAAATCGCCGCCGTGGCCAGGGAAATGCATGTGAGTTGGAGAGAGAGAGAGAGAGAGAGAGAGAGAGAGAGAGGAGAGAAAGAGAGAGAGAAGAGAGAAAGAGAGAGAAAAAAAGAGAGAGAGAGAGAGAGAAAGGAGAGAGAGGAGAGAGATTGGGGGGGGAGAGAAAAGTAAGTGTTTAAACCTGCATATTGAAATGTTCATTTTTCTGAAGACCGTGTTTGGATGGTCTGATCATGAGGATGAATGAAGAATTTGAAGAAGAAGATTTTGAAGATTTTCCTGGTTTCTAGCAGATCTCGACGGACACGTTCATCGAGACGTGCGTGCGCATCAAGAACCTCAAGTCATCCACCATCACCCGCCTGCAACACCAATTCGAGAAGGAGGTGCGTGCGTGTGTCTCTCTCCCCTCTCTCCCTTCCTCTCTCCCTCTCTCTCTCCCCCTCCCTCCCTCTCTCTCCCCCTCTCTTTCTCCCCCCCCCTCTCTCTGTCCCTCTCTCCATGGATAGACTTGCAGGTGCGGGACGAGGTGACGCGCAAGCAGTCGCAGAAGCGCGAGGGCCAGTCGGTCCGGAAACAGCTGTTCACACAGGTGAGCACATATTATTATCGTACATTTCAATGATTATGCCGTGTGTGATGCGGAATCGTAGAGCTATCGTGGATCGACAAAACAAATAAAGGAAGGAAGGAAACCAAATAATGTGTGCAGGCGTTCTCGTCTACGATCGTGGACGTGGAGGCTGCGGGCGAGATCATGTCAGCCCTCCCCGCCCGTCTACAGCTAGCCACTCCCACCCTCCTGTTCCGACTCAGCCAGGACGGAGCCAGCTTCACACACCTGTGGAGCAGGTACGCTACGTCACTTGAAAATGGATTTCTCACGTGAATCTATTGCGAAAACAAGTTCATGGAGAAGAGAGAGAGAGAGAGAGACAGAGAGAGAGAGAGAGACAGAGAGAGAGAGAGAGAAGGAAGGATACCAGCAAAGAAGGCTACGATGTGGTTGCAGGATCGAGCAGGCGGACCAGACGCTGCTGCTGATTCGGTCGACGGACGGCGAGTCTTTCGGCGCGTACTGCTCGAGTGCGTGGAGTGAAAGGAACGACAGGAGGGAGAGGACAAAGAGCAAGTGAGTGCGAGGGGGAGAGGATAGAGAGAGAGATAGGGAGAGAGAGAGAGTAGACCGGAAGGAGATGGCAGGGTGTATTAGTGCTACGTGATGTGCTAGTTCACCACTTTTTGTTGCAGGTACTTTGGCACGGGCGAGTCTTTCGTGTGGCGGCTGGACCCCGAGCTGCAGCTGCCCATTGTCTACGGCTGGGTGGGAGCGCGCTCCGACAGCCCCGACCAGTGCCCGCAGATGTTCCAGGTATCGATTTATTGATTGGTTTTGATTTGACTATTCAGGGCACACAACGCATATCGATTCATTGATCACTGTGATGTATTGATTGATCTCGTTTCAGACGGCGAACGACCGTCTGCTGGTGGTGGGTTCAGGCGGCGGGGACGCGGTGCGCATCTCAGAGGAGTTGACGTGCGGGATGAGCAGCGCCTGCTCCACCTTCGCCTCCCCCGCCCTCGTCAAGACAGGCGCCTTCAACATACACGAGCTCGAAGTGTTCGAGGTGGAGAGCTGAGCGCGCGCGCTGTCCGAAACGCGTTACGGACGCACGGACCGCCCCCTTCCCCTACATTCCACCGCCATATGTATAGATTCCTAGCGCAGAGACGACTCAGATGCTTTAATGTGTGTTAGAAAGGATTGCCGAGTGTATAAGTCTGTTGTACTTTTGTCAGACTAGGTGTATTATTGTTGCCTCGAGGCCGAGCCAATCACTTGTCCCCAGTTGTTGTATAGCCATAGGCAATATGTGAACCTCCTCGAATGGTGTGTGTAACACTCACCCCTCCTCGCTATGTGTATAGATTGAAAAGAGTTTCGGAGGTTATTTAATAAATACTGTTTTTAATGTCAATTTATTCGGAATCGCAATCATGATGACATTTACGAAACACATGTGCATCATAGTACAACAGTGAGCACAGTGCATTTACATTTGTCTTTTCTTCAAAATGCATGGAATGATGACACCCTTCAAAAGGCGTCGTGAGTGGATGGCGTCAGTCGTGGTGCTAGCGGTGACAGGAAGCGGTCGAATGGAGGCGGTCGAGGAGCTGCGCTCACTCGACACGTCCTCATCACAATCCGACCTCACCTCGTGGGTGGTCCTTCCCCCTCTCTCTCTCTCTCTCTCTCTCTCTCTCTCTTTCTCTCTCTCTCTCACCCCTCTCTCTCTTCAGTAGTTCCTCTTACTCGTCACTCACTCGCCTCAGCTCTACCGTCTACGAAAATGAGTCGCTGGTGAGATCGATTATCGATTTTCTGAAACCCGTCTTTTTCAGCCAGACAGCAGCAACAACGCGCTGCTGAGTAATCGCGCCAGGTGGTTTTAGATTGATATTATTGATCGATTATCGATCGCTTCTAGAGCCGCCCTCTCGGCAGTCCGCAAGAGGCGGTCGGCGACAAGCGTCGCCTCGTCCACAGACTACTTCAAGATGCTCGAGGAAACGAGATCCGTCAGTGATTGCTATCCTCTCTCTCTCTTTCTCTCTTTCTCTCTCTCTCTCTCTCTCTCCCTCTCTCTCTCTCCCTCTCTTATCCGAGTCTTGTAGCTGTTCAACGCGGCGGCGTCTCCCCGCGCCTCTCTCTCCGTCCCTCCCTGCTCCCTCAACTCCACCCTCGACAACAAGCAGGGCTACCTTCCCGGATTCGCCCTCCCCGGCGCACAACACATCCACCACATCGACCTCCACGCAGAGAACGTCCAGAGGTACGGGATACGGTAGAATACGGTATGGTACTGTTCAGGGGCGAGTTTGTGTACCGCGCGCGGTGGGTGGGCGACGAGGCTACGCTGGGCAAGTTCGAGCAGCTGCGGCGAGTGGTGATGGGGAAGGAGGAGAAGGGAGAGACGCGCGTGCGATGCGACGGACCGTGCGGAAAGGAGGTTCGAGATGCATTTTGTTCTCTTTTCATTTTCTCTTCATAGGTGCGGGCGAGTGAGTTGCATGATTTCGGGCGCTGCGATCACTCCATCTGTCGACCATGTGTGGAGCGAGCGGGCGACGGTGAGACTTGTTTTTTTTAATCATCACGATAAAGATATTGTACTTTCAGGTTCGTGTGCGGCGGACGCGTGCTACAAGTGGTCGCTCGCCGATCGATGTCCCAACGACGAGTACAGGTTGATCAGATGATTCCGGGTTTCCGGATGAATCACTCACTCCCACTTTCCAGACGCGCCTCTTTCCGACAGCTCGTCTCGACCGGTCACGTCTCGGTGTCTGCGCACAAGGTAGATTACTTTAGAGAGTACCTACCGTATACCTCAGGTGGAGTCGGTGGCGGCGAGTGTGACTCTCATGCACATGTCCCAACCGGGCAACCACATTCATCGCACCAGCATGGAGCGGGAGGTATGGAGAGAGAGAGGGATAGGGAGAGAGAGAGGGATAGGGAGAGAGAGAGAGAGAGGGATAGGGAGAGAGAGGGATAGGGAGAGAGAGAGAGAGAGAGAGAGAGAGAGAGGGATAGGGAGAGAGAGGGATAGGGAGAGAGAGGGAGAGGGAGAGAGAGAGAGAGATTTGTCTTCAGATGCCTGCGACGACAACGATCGGCGATCTGTGCGACATGGCGATGAACAAATGGTGAGGGAAGAGAGGAGGGGAGGGGAAAACGATGTGTTCAGCGGTCGCGCCACCACCGTCGGCTGGCAGCTGTTCACTGTGTCGGCAGACGCCGAGCAGCGTCGCACACTCACCCAGATCGACATTGCACAGGTGACACAATGATTGATAGGAAGGAAATGCAACACGTCAAGATATGAGGGTGCTTTTCGCAGTTCCTTTCATGTGCATTTCCTTCCTACTGTCAACAAAGTGTCGTCTCTATCCCATAACCGCTCTTTAGTCGCTGTCGCGGACGCTGGGTGAGCTGTCGACGCAGGGTTGCGTGCGTATCTTCATCGACACTGCCGGCATCTTCTAGACGTCGACCATCCACACAAAACTTCTTCTTAAAATTACATGCACTTACAGAAAACTGCTTAGAAATCGCGTCGGTTTGCTTAGAATTAGTCGTTTTTGGTTGGGAAAGGTGAATAGCGACTCTTGAATAAACTTGGGATAAATGATTTTTATGAAATGTTGTTTGGATGTCGGGAACACTCAATCGTTTGATGTTACAGTTTTAAAACCATACGGTCGTTATCGTGTTGTATTTTTTTCAAATTTTCTGTGTTTTGTAGTGCTGATGAAGTGCAGACATAATTTTACGAATTTTGTACAACAATTATTACTACTTTTTCTTTCTTTTTTGTTTTTTTTTGTTTTCTCTGTGTCTTTTTTATCTACTGTATGATACACGAATGTCAGAGCACTTGTTTACATTTGAAACATTTAGTCGATGTCGTTGGCCGTCGTTGACTTTGAGCACTCCACCGACCCCGGTGAGCTGTCCGGGAAGCTCCTCTCGGTGAGAGTTGGGTTGGGTGGATTTCTCATTGGTTCCTCCAGCTGTTCTCCCATACTGTTTAAAACGCACATACAGTATCTGTATGCTTACTGATAGTTCATCCTGTGCTCAATATCGAGCCCACTTAAATCTGATTTGCACATTCACTGTCGTTTCATTCAGCTCTCGCGTGAGTTCACTTGTCCTGTGAGTTTCGACGGTGACATGGCCAGTGTCGACCTCTCTCGATCCAGCAACAAGCGCGATGCCATCTTCCAGTTGGTCGAGGCGAGTTTCATGTTGTTCCACGTACCAAAACTGGACGAAAATGCTTTTAGCTCTGCGAGGTGTACAACGGCAGCGTGACGTTCAATCGACAGGTGCAATTGCAGGCACAATCTGTAGGCGCGACGCCTGTGGCCCATTCGCCGTCGTCGCCCGCCGTTTCGCTGCACGTGGTGAAGGAGGAGGAGGAGAAGGAGGAGGAGGATGAAGAGGAGGAGGAGGATGAGCAGAAAGAGATGCCGAAACTTGCGCACATCGATTCGCCGTTGTCGCCCGCCGTTTCGCTGCACGTGGTGAAGGAGGAGGAGGAGGAAGAAGAGATGCCGAAACTTGAGAACATCGACCAGCTGGCTAACCTCGACTGCGGCTGCAGCGAGGTGAATGAGAATAACATTTTGAGATTTCGACTGCGCCTCAGCGATAGTTCGATCGATTTATTGGTACACAAATCGTCTCTTGGTGTTTTGTTAGTCTTCAATCGATTGTTTTGCAGACGACGGCTGGCTACGATACTGCAGAGGCAGCTGAGGATCGTGTGGAGATGGAAGAAGAAGAGGAGGGGGAGGGGGTGGTCGGGGAAGAGAAGCGAACGCCGCAGAAGAGGAAGATGAAAGAGGGCGGCAAGTACAAGCAGTGCCAGGTGAATACTATTCAAATGACAGGAGTGTATTTCTTTAATCAATCAATCATTTATGAAGATCATTTATTCAGAACCGCTATATCTTGACTATACATTAAGTGCATACGGTACACCACAAGAACTAAGCGCTGGGAGAAATACAGTAGCGCTGGGAGAAATACAGTAGCAACGGGTGTTTCTTCACTTGGGTAATTTAGCCACATCATAATCCTTGAACCCAGTTCGCGGGCTGCTCGTCGCGTGTGGATGTGACTAGTAACGCGGCGACTCGCCTGAAGCAGCACTCGGCCATCCACCTGCCCGCCCCTACCAGTGCGTGCTCTGCCCAACCACTGCCAGACGTGGGTTTTTGTCGTTGTTCCTTTCCATCTTTGAGCAAGTGATCTTGACTATCGGCACTATCTATCGGAACGTTACTGCACTTCCACTGCACATTTTGTTATTGCTAATTTTGGTATGATAGTATAGTTTTGACTTTTGAGGTGTAGATTTTTTCAGGAATGTGTAGTATGCGTGTACACTTCGGCACCATGCATCCGGACAGCAACCCCGAGGAACTCGTCTTCGATAACGCGTCGTCCGAGGTAGCGCCCCTCCACTCTCTCTCTCTCTCTCTCTCTCTCTCTCTCTCTCTCTCTCTCTCCCTCTCTCTCCCTCTCTCTCTCTCTCTCTCTCTTTCTCTGTCTCTCTCCCCCCATTCTCTCTCGTCTTTCTACCCAACATGTTCTATTCAGTACACGGCCAGTCTCGCTGCTATGGTGGCGAGCTGCTTTCCTCCTGAGCCGAAAGACACCAGCGCCGATCCGAAGAAGGCGGCAAGGAGGCGCGGCAGTCCGCGCGGAAAGGCGGGATACTATAACGACGCTGCCTGGCGTCCGTGAAGCGCCTTCCTGTACTCGAATCCAGGATGTTCGGGTTGGTATTCTGGTCCGTTCCATGAACATCTAGTATCTTGTTATTCTTGTTGTCACACTTCTTGTTAGATTTTCCTGTAAGACCTTCTTGTTAGTATGTTGTCCTGTTAGATTTTCATATTAGAATTAGACCGTTTTCTTAGTATGGTGTGCAAAAGATTTGTATGTACTTTTTGTAAATTATTTTCTGTATTTGTCTTTTATTTGTTTTGTACAAATCACACAACCCGACTGGCAACGTACATAATGGCTATTTCGTGTTTACTTCTGCGGACAGCCCTCAACGGCCGAGTCGAATCTGCAAGAATGATCTCGCTTCTCTCTCCCTCTCTCTCTCTCTCTCTCTCTCTCTCTCTCTCTCCTACCTCTTGCATATCTCCGTCAGTAGCACGTATCGCACGCGGTGCTTCATCTGAAATGTGGGCGACACGTCCTCTCCGTCCAGGTTCACAATAGGGAAGTCGGGCCGCGGCTCACCCGAACGGAACACACTGCAAGCAATGAGACTGTACCTCATCATCCCGATCGACACGACATGACACTAGGCCTCTACTTCTCTTTGTGTCTACTCTGCGAGGAAGGGTGGGAAAAGGGAGAAAAGGACTGTTCGAGGGTGGCTCTCACTTGGTCCAGTTGAGTCCGAGGGCGATGTTCTTGTCGTAGGTGGCGAGGTCGCGGCCCTTGCCCGAAGACACGCACTCAGCCACGCTGGAACGGAGAAACTTCAGAAATGGAGAGACTGGGGAGACTCGCACCATTCCATTCGGCGAAAAGACCTACGATGTGACCTACGTAGGTTTCGTTTTATGATAATTGATCATATTTGCGATTTCGAATATGCATTTAAAACTTGAGAGACTGACTCATATCGCTCCTGCGTCACGCACTGGACCTCCCTCTTGTAGCGACGGTACACGCAGCCGTAGTCGCTGGAGAGAGAGGGGAATGAGGGAGAGAGGGAAAGAAAAAGGGGGAGATAGAGAGACTCACTTGATCTGCGCGTCTTGATCCTTGTAGTACTGGGCGATGCACGCCTGCCAAGCGTCATTCGAGAACGTCTTGCCCGAGAGGAGACGCACCTGCAGACGGCCTGAAAGATCTTTCTCCCTCTCTCCCTCTCCCTCTCTATCTCTCTCTCTATCTCTCTCTCTCTCTCTCTATCTCTATCTCTATCTCTCTATCTCTCCCCTCACTCTCTCACCGCTCTTTCCGAGTTTCTCCCACGCCGGAATCAGCTCATCTTCGTAGTATGCCGTCGAATCCGTGCACGATGCGTATCCAGCATAGTCAAGGTGTACAATGTTCTGCAAACGTTCCTTACTCACTACCAGCCATCTCTTCATTTCTGAACGTTTGTGTTGGATTTAAATTCCGTTGTTCGTGATTAGAGACAGTTCTCAATGAGATCTTCTCCTACTTCACACATCAGCTGATTTCATATCGCCACGCGCAACTTTTTTCGTTTATTGCATCTACGATTTCTGGAGTGCGAAATGAACTGGCTAAACGAACCGATGGATCGATTCACACAGCACTATGATAGCATTAGAACACCAAGAATCACATTGTTATGATATGATTAATAAACTTTCCAGGGCTTTGAGTTTTGCCCTATTTTTTTGGGAGGGGGACACGCTCACGCTCACCTCTGATTCAACTCCGAACAGAGTAGCTGCCAAGACAAACAAAACAGCTGCGATCATTCTGAAATATCGGAAATAAATGAAAGATAGAAATGTGGAATTCCGTGGAAGTGAACACAGCAGCCAGTTGCAAACGATTTGAAGGTAAGATGGTAGTGTGACGGAGAGACAGGAATGTCCGACCTAGCCCTGCAGGCAGGCCAGTCCGCTCTCTTCTCTTCTCTCCTTCTTCTACCCCCATTATAAGCAGCGCGCATTCTCTCTCCGTCATATCACTTTCATCTCATTACTTCTACAGGTTTCCTAGCTTTCCTTTTCCCGTAAACCCAATACCATAATAGGTACTGTTCCATTGTCACGCGCCGAAAAGGAAAATATACGCAAAACAAGCTGATTTCTGGTCAGGTGACTGGGATCGGTTTATCATAAATATTTGTACACGATATTTACAAAATAAAACCTGCAATAATGAATCGTAATAGCGATCAGCATATCGGAACAAGAACACTATACCCGAATTGAATGCAGAAAAACAGGTATACAATATTATTAGACAAGAGTGGTCTGGTTTGATTCTCAATCTCCCAGCTCCCTATCGAATATTGTAAGAGTAAGAGTAAGAGCAATCGTGCTAGTAACAATAAAGTGAAAACGTGAATAAGCAAATCATATTTTTCGACTATATGGCATCTTCGTGTAGTGCCCACTGGTTCTCGGCGATGAAATTCTCAACAACCTCCCGCATAGCAAGGTTCGGAATAAGCTGGTCTTCCGAGAGAGGAGCTCGGGTAACGGGATCAAAGTGGCCAACCCGCTGAAGGTGCTCCTGCAACCAAAGAAACGTCATGACGTGCATGATGAAATACAAAGGAGAATGACTAAGCCACCTTGATGTCCTGTCTGTCGTAGGTGATGCCGCTGGGCGTGATGACGGGATCGGAGAGCAGTTCGAACGAGATCTTGCCACACAGGTAGTCAGGGATCTCGCGGCGCCGACGACGCTCGTCCACCTCAACACACAAGTAAAAAGGAGCCAAGTTGAAACGGCATCTGCTTGCGCCAAAGCGATTCGATCTACCTCGCGAAATACGGTGCTCTTATCGCCTGACTCTGTTTCGTGCGCTATTGGGACATGGCCGAAGGCGGATTCGTCGTATTCCTCTCATCTACCCCACAACCGGACTAATTACAGAAAAGATCTATCACACGGTCTCTGTAAAAATCGAACTCTCCACAGACTAGACCAAAACTAGAAAATTCATAGTCACGGATTTTGATGAAATTAATTTTTCTAAGGTTTTCGAACATTCTGAACACATCCTGCGCAGTGGCTAAGTCCAAAAAAAATTTTGGTACCAGATATGGTATACGGTACCCCAAATTTGCATAATGGCCCAAACTTAACCAAACTTTGATCTGAAGGTATCATTTCACTCCTTACATGATTAGAAACAAGTTTATAATTGAACATTTCTTTATAATTTCAATGATTAAAAAATTATAGTCACGAGACCGAAAATTTTTCTATTTTTCCACATATTTTATTTTTTGAAAATTCAACCGAAGTCCGCCCAGTCCAAATAAAAGCAACGTTATATTAAGCAAATTATTACGGTTATTTTCAGCTATTAAAATCAAAAATCGAAAGACACCTTTTTTGGGAACAGCCGCTCAAAGTTAGTACACTCCGACATTCCTAGTCAACAAAATTCCAACTGCAAAGCATTTTATCAACAAAAATCGCGGAGATTCTTCAAACAAAAACTATTCAAATGTTTATACGTCATCTCTAACACGATAATTACTCGTGGTAAAGTAAATTACTCATAAGAACATAAAATTGTTAACGTTTTGCGATGATTGCAGGTACACCAATCGGGCTCTTGCATTCATTCCCATTTGGCCTTGCGGACAATACTCATACGAACCAACATTGAATCAATATTGATGTTGATAATCGATATATATATTTGATATCTATCGATAATCGAAATGCGCGGCAACTAAGGACCAGCTTGCGTTGTTTTGCTTGCGGTATCCTGTGCGCAACCCAACCTCATTCACTTTGATCTGTCCGTAGATGTAGAATCAGAAATAATCGGGATGTGTACAACTTCGATCTCCTACTCTCTCTCTCTCCTCTCTCTCTCTCTCTCTATCTCTCTCTCTCTCTTGCGCGCGCTCTCTCTCTCTCTCTTGCGCTCTCTCTCTCTCTCTCTCTCTCTCTCTCTCTCTCTCTCTCTCTCTCTCTCTCGCAAGTCTCACTCTGCAGTCATCTTAGGTGCGGGAAAATACAACATTTAATCTTATGGAGTCCAAGATGATGGCTTACCGAGATGAAATCCACAAGATTGGAATCATCACCCACATATTTATAACAACAATACTTCTGAAAAAAGTAGATTCGCATACTTCGCTCACTTCCTTGTATCAAGTAATCAAGTTTGCCGTTGGCGATCAGCCTGCTTCGGCCCTGGCTGAAGCGCCTGCCGCGCAAAGAATTAAGGATACCGGAGTACGTTAGTACGAAAAAAACCAAAGCCTTTCTACTTCACTCCTCTCAAGACTATGAAATATATGGACCTTGAAACAACAGCCAAGTAATGGTCACTGCGACCAAGTCGGAGTTGATAATATATTTTCAGCTGAAGACTGTCGTAGATAAGTATCCGTTCGTGAAACAGTGAGCCTGCACAAAATAGGCTACACGGATTTTAGAATCACTGTTGACATTAAGTGGAGTGGTTATAGGAGTTCGTTTCCTGTGGTCAGTTGAATCTCACATTGATGAACAAGCCGGTCCTTAGTAGCCGCGCATTCGATTATCGATGGATATCAAATAGCTATCGATTACGAACATCAATGTTGGTTCGTATGAGTATTGTCCGCAAGGCAATTACCCAAATGGGAGTGAATGCAAGAGCCCGATTGGTGTACCTGTGCAATCATCGCAAAACGTTAACGATTTTATGTTCTTATGAGTAATTTACTTTACTACGAGTAATTATCGTGTTAAAGATGACGTATAAACATTTGAAAAGTTTTTATTTGAAGAATCCCCGCAATTTTTGTTGATAAATGCTTTGCAGTTGGAATTTTGTTGACTAGGAATGTCGGAGTGTACCAACTTTGAGCGGCTGTTCCCAAAAAAGGTGTCTTTCGATTTTTGATTTTAATAGCTGAAAATAACCGTAATAATCTGATTAATATAACGTTGCTTTTATTTGGACTGGGCGGACTTTGGTTAAATTTTCAAAAAATAAAATATGTGGAAAAATAGAAAAATTTTCGGTCTCGTGACTATAATTTTTTAACCATTGAAATGATACAGAAATGTTCAATTATAAACTTGTTTTTAATCATGTAAGGAGTAAAATTATACTTTCAGATCGAAGTTTGGTTGAGTTTGGGCCGTTATGCAAATTTGGGGTACCGTATACCATATCTGGTACCAAAATTTTTTTTGGACTTAGCCACTGCGCAGGATGTGTTCAGAATGTTTGAAAACCTCAGGAAAATTCATTTCATCAAAATCCGTGACTATGAATTTTCTAGTTTATCGAGAGTTCGCTTTTTACAGAGACCGTGTGCTATATACCTGCTTGAACAAGTTGTTGAGCTCGTCCTTCTTCTTCTGCGACTCTGCCCGCAAGTCGTCAGAGAGGTCTTCCTGCAATGTATGCGATAAGAAACGGGCAAAAGGGGAAGTGACTCACATATGCCTGCACCGTGTCGCTCGACTGTTCCTCCTCCGACTTGAACGTGGTGGAGAAGAGACTGTCCATCTGGTGTGCCAAGTCATCGTCAATCAGTCTGAGATGAACAATAGGGAACATAGATGGCAAGGTGGCCTACTTGTTGAGATAGCTCTGAAGCTCAATCTCCTGTGTGATTCTCCTTTCCTCCTCCTGTAGGAACTTCTCTCGTCGCGCGAGTCGCAGCTGACCCGTGATATCATCGCCAAAGTTCACCTGTGTAGGAATTACTGAAGATATCCTATACTTGGGGAGCACTTACCTTCTGTCCGTTGGCGAGCTCGTTGGCTTTAGTGAGCAGCTTGATCGCCTCATCGTAGAGGCAGAGGTTGATCGATGCCCGACCCCAGAAGTACCACGCCTAAAGGTATTGCCAGATAAACTAACAAATTATTCCATTCATCCAAATTAAGTTTAAAAAAAACAGCTAAGCAATCTCACCTTGACGCTCTTCCGATCGATGTCCGCGGCTTTACGACAATCTTCGACAGCGTGATCCCATTGTTTCAGCTAAACACGGATGTGTGGCATACAACTATATAGTATAAATTACCATACGAGCATACCTGTATGTAGCAGAGAGCGCGGTTGGTGAAGTACGTAGCGACCTGCGAGTTCTTGATGATCGCCTTTCCATACGCGTCGATCGCCTCGTGGTAGCGCTGCTCTTGATAATACCGATTGCCCGTGTTCTTGAAGTCCTCCGCGCTCGGTTGAGCCATACTGTAACATGAGAACTTATAATCAATACAAAATATTTTACAAGTAAACGCCAGAATATGGATGGTGATCAGTCGTCAAAATCGCTGTCAGTAATCGTATATATATGCACACATTATTTGAAATCAATAACTTGTGTGATAGTATCAACAACCGCCCAAAATTGTAAAATTCCAAAAACACTAGCTCCAGAAAACTTCATTTTATCAGAGCTCTAGAGCAATCGATGCTCGAATACGATAAAATATATATCGTGGCGTTATTTTATAATGTCTGATGAACACGCCACATCATGACTACCGTAGTCAATATCAATTTTAGCGAACGCGACCGCATGATCATTTATTGTCTTTTTCCTTGTTTTGTTCTTGTTATGTTTTATTAGTGTTTTTATTATTGATTATTTCAATTGTTGCAGTCACCATGAACGACTCTCGGTTGAATCAGTTCAAGAACAAGGGCAAGGAGGCCGATGCGCTGAAAAAGAACCGCGTTGATGAAGTGAGTCGGTTGTTTCGAAACTTAAATGTGTTTATATAATTGAAAGATTTGATCATTGTTATGTGTAATAATTAAGGTCGTTTCTATCCGCAAGGATAAGCGCGAGGATCTGCTGTCCAAGCGTCGTAATCTTAACGCTGCCGAGTGAGTTTCCAAATGTTTATCCGTTGTTCTGGAATGCTGGTTGTAGTAGTGAAAATATTTCTATATAAAACTTTGTTATGGATACTCTTGTTATCAGGAGTGAAGATGCTGATGTTGGATCGGCCAGCGCCTCCAACCAGTGCTTCGACACTGCGATGCTGACGCAGATCGTTGCTATGGCTAAGTCTCCCGATGTCGAGCAGCAATTGGCGGCTGTCGTTCAGGTAGATTGATTGTATTACAAAATCGAGATATATATATATTTTTTTCAGGCTCGCAAACTTTTGTCGTCTGATCGTAATCCGCCTATTGATGATCTGATTTCGAGCGGTATTCTGCCCATCCTCGTTGGATGCCTGCAATCCACCAAGTATGTTTTTTCAAATAAAAATAATCTGTAATTCTCGTTCAGCGCCACTCTGCAATTCGAGGCTGCTTGGGCTTTGACGAACATTGCTTCTGGAACCTCTGAGCAGACTCAGGCTGTCGTTCGCGCCGGAGCAACTCCTCTTTTCATCGAGCTGCTGTCTTCCGGAAACATGAACGTTTGCGAGCAGGCCGTTTGGGCTCTTGGCAACATCATAGGAGACGGACCTCACTTCCGCGATTATTGCATCCAGCTTGGAATCATTTCGCCTCTCCTGAAGTTCATTAACCCTGATATTCCTATCGGATTCCTCAGGAACGTTACCTGGGTGATGGTAAGTAATATATTTTATGTTTATTCCTTTGTAATGGTATATAATTTCATGCTGGCTTTCAAACCGCCCTTCTAGGTGAACCTCTGCCGCTCCAAGGACCCTCCTCCGAGCCCTGACGTTGTGCGCGCCCTCCTTCCCGCACTCGCTCTGCTTATTCACCACTCCGATGCCAACATTCTCGTTGACACTGTTTGGGCCATTTCGTACCTGACTGACGGAGGAAACGAGCAGATACAGATGACTATCGACGCTGGAGTTGTGCCGAATTTGATCCCTCTTCTTGGCCACTCTGACGTCAAGGTGCAGACTGCCGCTCTTCGCGCCGTTGGAAATATTGTCACTGGAACTGACGAACAGACGCAGTTGGTATGTTAGTTTCACGTATAGTTATTTTTTTGAAACTCATTCTGTTCAATCTTCTCCCGAACCTTATATATTTAGGTGCTTGACTGTGGAGTTCTGTCGATGATGCCGGCGCTGCTCACTCATTACAAGGAGAAGATCAACAAGGAGGCTGTGTGGTTCCTGTCCAACATCACCGCTGGTAACCACGCTCAGGTGCAGGCCGTGATTGACGCAGGACTGCTGCCCATGATCATTTCTCTCATCGAGAAGGGAGATTTCAACACTCAGAAGGTGTGTCACATCATATACTGTTTCTTCATGTTTGAATATTGAAGGAAGCCGCTTGGGCTGTGTCGAACGTGACCATTTCTGGACGTCCTGACCAAGTGGAACAGATGGTTCAGCAGAAGGTCATCCCTCCCTTCTGCGGTCTTCTTGACATCAAGGACGCCCAGATAATCCAGGTTTATTTTCATCGTTTTTTTCAAATCATGATTAGGATGTGAAAAGTATTTCAGGTTGTGCTGGACGGTATCAACAACATTCTGAAGATGGCTGGTCAAGCTGCTGTCGAGAAGATTTGTAACGAGGTGGAGGAGTGCGGAGGTTAGTAGTGTCACTGTGTGTATAAGTGAAGGTCATTATATGTGTATATCATCAATGTTTTATGTGTAAATCATACTTGACACTTAATTTCAAGTTAATTCATATATTTAAGGTCTGGACAAGATCGAGCACCTGCAGAATCATGAGAACGAGGAGATCTACAAGCTCGCCTATGAGATCATCGACACCTATTTCTCGACTGACGAGGAGGAGGAAGCAGGAGCGCAGGGACAGGGCTTTTCGTTTGACCCGTCCGGTTCCGCCCCCGTCCCCGATGAGGGATGGGCCTTCCAGTAGAGCTTTTCTTGCTCTTCCCGAATGAGTACTCCCCCTGGCACCCGCGCGTCCCTTGCATCGCAACCCGCTCGTTCGTCTGCGTCTACTATGCATCAACTGCATCCCATCAAGAGAAGAGACTCGGCCGCTGCCTCGCACCGCCCGCGACCTCTTCAGCCACTGTTTTTGTTTGCGCGCGTTAAATTCGGAAATTGGGCGGTGTCGTTGCCGGCACTTTTTGTGTGTGAGAGAGTGTGAGAGTGGTTCCTCGTCCCGCCCCGCCCATTAGGACACGCCTGTTGGCTGTTCAAATTCAATTCTTTTTCTTTCTCATTCTCAATGTTCCTTCTCTTCAATTATCTCATTTCATTGTTGTTCACGCTTATTCGTCCGACTTGGTCAGTTGTTTCTGAATTTCTCATTGTACAATCTGCTCATGTCAAGTTGTTGTTGATGATCTACTTGCTACCTTGTTGCCCCATCTCTGTGAGAGTGTGAGAGTGTCTGGTCTGTGTTCTCAGTCTGTAGCGTATGGAATTCTCCTTCTATCTGTGTATGAGTATGTTTATTGCGAGTGAAAGGGTATCTATAGTCGTCTTCTCCGAGTGTCTCCTCTTCCTTTGTTGCTCGTCTTCGTCCTTCCTTGTTGTGCCGCAGTCTCTCTCCTCCCGCGCCGCGCGTCTCCCTACCCTGCAGGTTCTTACCCAGCCAGAGAGTTTCTCATCCCCTTATATATGTCACGTATATTTTAATCACGAAGTGAAAGTAAAATATTAAGTTTTAATGGTTGTTGTTGATGTGTTGAAGGCTATCTAGCTACGAGTTTGTCATCTCGGTATTGTATTTTCAGTTTGCAAGAGGAAGTAGCTGTGGCGTAATTGCGGCGATATACATCATCATGTTCTAACTTCAGATGGTTAGTGGGCCTGTCAGTCGTGATCCGGTCGGAGTGGAGCAGCTTAGGGGTGAGATCAGTGATTTTAATGTCATCGGAATTCGGAAAACAGAAACGCAAGTAACTGAAACAATTTCAGTTCGCCTGGCAACAGTTTTGAGTGAATTGGATCGTCGCGATTCGGATCCGGAAATGAGGGGTGCGATCGCCGAATGTGGAGACGACATGATCAAATGGTATGACTGGGTTGCAATGTTGCAAAGAACATGCATGCGATTTCGTTGTGTTTCAGGATGCAGAATGTGTATCCGCTGCGTTGTGCGATCGTGCTGTCGGTTTTGGATGAAATCGAAAAGAGGGGACACGTCGCGTCGATCACTCCGTCTGGGTAAGTGAATATCTATTCCTGAGAATACTGATTGAAAATCGTCTTTCTTTTCAGTCCTGATGCGACTACTTTGATTCGTCTGGAGAAAAGTGTGCGAGAAAGCGGTGACGGAGAGAGCGAGAGGATGTACGAATTGATTCGTGCAAGACTCATTCCGGGAAGCGACTATGTGGACTCACATACTCTTTGAATTGTCATATTCATGTATCATATGCGTATTTATTAGCTTTACAACAGCAAAGGTCTTTCATAATACTCAAGTATGTTTACGTATTGCAATTCGATGATGCTTCTGTACTATGCATTTATACAATTTTATTTAATAAATTTGTTTGTCTGTGATTTGTGTTTAAAACTTTTGGGATATATACGAGTTGACGTCAAAGGAATTGTGCCCTATTTGCGATTTTTTTGTAAATTGAATGGCGGAGTGCTGTTAGAATACACCACAGTCCAAAAAAAGATCTGTTCCGATCCCTCCAGTAATCGATGTCTTCAAGATATGATGTCATATCAATTTTATTAAAATTCTAGAGTGTGGCTAACGATAAAGACTTTCCTACCAGATTTAAAAAGGTAGGTTAGCTTAGTTTTGTTTGTCATTATAATGAAAAAAATCTGAAAATAAATGATTTTATTTGACCATGAACAACTTATAAACGTGAACAACTTATGAAAAAATCAGTTTATCAACGATACGTTTCAAGATTTTAACGGTCCATTTCCAATCTACAGTTGCGCTGGCGCATTTTCAGTTTCGGCGCCAAATCTTTGAACATTTTTTGCTGACGCGATTCACAGTTTTTCGAACGAACATTTTATTGTTTGTTGATTTTTTTTCTGTGCTCATTAGTTTCATACATTTACCTATACTCTTGATAGGGCTCGCTGTGCGCCTCAACTGGCGTACACTTCCCGACAGGAGGCCTGACGTGAGACGACCAGTTCGACTCGCGACACCCGGCTTTCCTCTTCACGGCTAGGCAGTTCTTGTGTTGGTTCGTTGTTTGTTATTTCATTCAGGATAATGAATTACGTTAGCAACATTAAATTAAACCATGACTGTTCGGTTTGTAGTGTAGTCACCGCGAGCTACCAGACTTTTTACTCAACTCGCGCGCGCGCCTCGTCGTTATCGATTATGATTACGTATGATTAGAGCAGATAAGAGTAGGAACGATGTTAACCATGTTATGTATAATAAAACATACCTTATTGGTACTGTATGCATGGAATACTTTTGAAAGTGTTCACAGTCTGTTGGACGTATGACACTGGGCATGGTCATGTGTGGTCTACTTAAGATTGCTATAATTGTAGTGGTGATGTATCCGCAAGGACAGCAACAGTTTGCCGGGTACGCTGCTGCGGCGGCCGGCAACGCGGCCTGGTCCCAGGCCCAGCAGCACGCCAATCAACAGGTCCGTCAAGTTGATCAAGTGCACAATTCGTGTAGACGGTTTTATCGTCTGTTGTCTTGCAGAACATGCCGTACGCGGTGCAGTACAGCTCGGACGGCTACGACAAGTCGTTCGCCAGCAGCTACCCCGTCCCCTATGACGGTATGGGTTGAACTTGTAGAGGCATGCGTTTTCTGTTTCTGTGAAATAGCTGCCCCGTCCGATGATATGGTATTCGTTGAACTTGTATAGCGTTTCCTGTGTAAAACCATCTATGTGCATTGTATTTGAATTGCATCATCTGACGACATTGTAGTGGTGGCGGCCGGGGGTGACGGTATGCAGATGGCGCAGGGCGGCTACTACGCCCAGCAGTACGTCTACGCACCCCAGGTGTGTACGGTATTCGATTGACATCTCTGATGAGTGCTCCGCCTCGTATGAGATTGCCCGAACAATCCGGTCAGGTGATAATAGCCGAAACTGGGTTGTTCACCATTACATTTCATCACATTTCACACTTTCTTTATACGGTTGTTGGTTGGTGTAACGACGGTGCAGTGCTTGCAGACCTACACACAGGGCTACCAGCCCGCGATGGGCGTGTACTATGTGAGTATGTGCTAGTCGCATGATGTGTTTGGTTTGGTTTGGTGGTGGTGTGGTTCTGGCTGGTGTTGGTAGAATAACCCAGCATGGCAATAATGGCACGCCTTGGTTTGGGAGTTGATCTCCTGCACTATCTCGGTTGCTCTGTGTTGACTGGCTGAAGATCGTGGCGTTGCAGGATCGTCGCGGTGCCGCGTTCAACCCGGGCGCGCCGCCGCCGCAACCCAACTACGCCCATCCGCCACCCAGGAACGACGAGATGCAGAGTGAGTGACTTGTTAAATGTTAACTGAAAATGCGATCCGATTTGTACAGGTGTCAAGACGAAGATGGGTTTAGGTCTGACGATGTTCGAGGCTCCGCAGCAGTCGTCGGCGGCGTACACGGCTTCGTGGGTGAGCAGCACCAGCTCCATCCCGCCAGAGCTCAAGGACAGCCCCGAGGTGAGAAGGGGGGCAGAGATCTATCTGGAATCCATATAGTTGAATGAATATGGGAGGCATGTATACATGCGTACATTTGTATTGACATATGATGAAATGTGATGTTCAGCTGATGTATCTCTGAAGAAATTATATGCAAAATACAATCCAAGTTGTGGAGTATACGTGTTGGTTTGCAGAGTCTTCCTTTTGCGGATGCGTCTGCGCAGGGTTCGACGAACGGCGCTGCGGCCGGCGCGGGGGCCGAGTACGGACAGCAGTGGAACAACGATCAGGTAGGCATCTGCAAGTATTGGAATTTCTAACATACTTAATTGTATCTACCTTGTACTACATGCAGGATAATTGGTCTAAACAGAAGTTTTACGTTTCTTCTCTGCCTGTGAATCACTCCCCGCTTTACTTTCCAATACCTCATTGCTTTGGTTGTGGAATGTTTCCTCTAGCAGCGTGACGACTTGGCGGCGGGAGCGTCGGCGGTGCTGACTCCGCCCGTCGCCGCCGCCGCCGACATGGCTGACCGATTCGCCGACATGACTATCGGCGCCGGAGAGAGCGCCAAGAAGGTGCGTGGCCGTGTGATTGTGATTGGATGGATCTATTCTATTACTGTTTGTCCTAAAGTCCTCTCCAATTCTCCAGGAGCACAATTTGTGCGCAAGCATGTTGTATACGCTGTGGCAAACATATTACGAGATTTGGATCATGTTGGATGACTAGGACATCGATCAAGGATTGCTTTCGTATATTCCAAATTGCGCTGCTTGCGCGCGACCGGTGAAAAGTCGCCTTTGCGCACGAACGGTGAGGGGTTATTTGAACTGAAGAAATGGCGGGAATTTTATGCAACTATACGTAGTCCATAGCACACAGGTCTTATGCGTAAGACACATTTCATTGTATTGGTTGTTTCCAGTTTGGCGCGTGGGGCCAGAAGCCGATGGCGGTGCCTATGGGCGGTGGTGTGGCTGTGAGTGCGATGGGAGTGACTGGAGGAGTGCCGGCGCCCCCTGAGAATGGCAACAGATGGCAGGGGGGCAAGCAGACAGTGGTGCACGGACAGGTCGGACAACACATGAGCGGACACTGGCCCGGCCTGGGCGACAAGGAGGACAGGGTGGGTACACGGGGATGGAGATGGAGGATGCGGCAAGTGCATTTATGACATGTTCAATTGCGCTTGTGGAAGTTGTATACAGTTTTTACAATGATTTGCTAGTTGTGGTTTGTTGCAGAGCGAGAAGAGGTTGTCTCAGCGGGGCGGCGGCGAGAGGGAGCCACGTGAGCTCACCTGGGAGGAGAGGATCAAGAAGGGCAGCGCCATCAAGGAGCGATTCGAGCGAGAGCGGTGCGTTTATTGTGTACATTTTGATTTCGTTATGATGTTTGTAGCGTATCTTCATTATTTGATGTTTTAGTTCGGAGCGCGAGGAGGGCGCGCAGTTGGCGCGTCGTGGCGCTCCTCGCACAGGGCGTGGAGGAAGGGGCGGATCATCGAGGGGCGGAGCCAACGGAACTGGTGATAGAGGCCAGCAGCAGCAAGGGTGAGTGATATTGATCTTGACGATTTTCACTTGTATTCGGATGCAATGTGATGTGATGTTTGATGTCTAGTGCGGAGTGGCAGCAGGGCCAGCAACAGCTACAGCAGGCGATGGGAGGTGTGGTGGCTGCGATGGCGCCCCCTGGCAGTCAGATGATGGGAGGAGGAGGAGTGGGAGTGGGAGGGCCGGGCATGCCCCCGCCCCCGCTCCCCCCGCAGACCATGATGGGCATGGGCATGTTCCCGCCCCGCATGTTCATGCGCCCCCCGCCAGTCATCGAGCAGGTCGGTCAGGCTAACTGCTCTTTTGTATTCCTTTTTATTTTGTTGTTCTGTTTTATGTATGATGGATTTTTGTGTTGTAGGACCAGCGGTTCAGCAACACGTGGCTTGACGCGAACATGATCATGCCGCCGTTCCCCATTCTGCCCAGCATGGTGAGAGTTGAGAGAGAGAGAGAGAGAGAGAGAGAGAGAGAGAGAGAGAGAGTGGAGAGAGATACCGAGAGAGAGAGAGAGAGAGAGAGAGAGAGACCGAGAGAGAGAGAGAGAGTGGAGAGAGAGACCGAGAGAGAGAGAGAGAAAGTTTGATTTTTTTCTTATTTTGTGCATTTAAAACTCTTAATCACGATTATCAGATGCCGGGTGGCGGTCCGCCGATGGGTGGAATGCGGGGACGCGGTCGCGGGCGCGGCTCTCGCAGTGGAATGGGTCGGAGGAGGGAGGAGAGGGGAGAGGGGGAGGAGACGAGCACCTCGGCCACCCCCGACGCCACCCCCACTCCCAGGGAGGGGGACAGCCACGAGGGGGAGGGGGAGGAGGAGGAGGCGCGACCGGCCACTGGGCAGCAGGTACGCGTATTGAATGTTGAATGCATTCACACGGGCAGCTTGCGCACTCGTCTTGGCGGATTCTTATGAAAACATGGTCATATACACAGTTTTTCATGCTGATTCCTTATATGAGCAGAACTTTTCCTAAACGGCTGTTTGAAACCAATTTGGACAGCCACCGAATAGACTACCCATGAAAATGACCTGTCGACAACAGCAGCGTGGCCGAATGGATAGTGAGTTGGAAAATGAAAATGACAGTCAAAATGACAGGTGCGGTATCGATGCAATGCCGCTATGCGGCAAAACGTTTTGCAAGATCCACACATTGAAATCTCTCTCGTGTGCCCGCAGCTTTGATAAATCGTGATTGGTCTTGATGAAGGAGTACACGTTTGATACATGATAGCTTTCGAAACTTCTTCACGGGTTTTCGGTAGAAATTGATCACTTCTTTCACCTATACAAATTTCAATGATATCGATACTATAAATTTAAAAATACCTTTTCAAAAGACACGAACACGCCATCAGAGAATTGTATAGAATCTTCGGCAGGTTGCGGTTTCGATGTGGCAGTATGAGCGTCTTGGAAGTTCCATTCATAATCCGGATCTTCTCCTTCACAACACTCTTCCTCTTTTTCATCGCAATCCACGTCACCAGTTTCATGAACACGGAGAATAGTTCTGATATGATGCGAGCGGCAAGACGAGAATCTTCTCGGGTTGGAGGGTAGACTGTGAGGTCGACGGTGAGGTCGACGGGCGCCAAGGTAAGGGCTAGGAGAGCAACAACCACCCCTGCCGACGGAGACATCGCTGGCATTGCGAGTGAGAAGAAGGACGACAACACACTCTACCTCACTGTTCGCTCATTACGTGTACGAATCAGCGCGAGCCAGCTTTCCAGATATCCAATTTCAGATTTGCACATTTATCGAGAGACGACAGGGCGACATACGCCGCCAAAGAGAACCGGCAAAAAGTTTTGCCGCATAGCGGCATTGCATCGATACCGCACCTGTCATTTTCAACTTTCCAACTCACTATCCATTCGGCCACGCTGCTGTTGTCAACAGGTCATTTTCATGGGTAGTCTATTCGGTGGCTGTCCAAATTGGTTTCGAACAACCATTTAGGAAAAGTTATGCTCATATTCGGAATCAGCATGAAAAACTGTGTATATGACCATGTTTTCATAAGAATCCGCCAAGACGAGTGCGCAAGCTGCCCGTGTCAGATTTCACAACTCATGATTTGGATTGATTTGATTGTAGGTGGAGGAGGATGCGAGTGAGTAGATGAGCCGTGGAGTCGGGCGTCGTTGTTTTGTCATTGTTGTCTACACACTCGTCCGGTTGTTGCACATTGCATTGTGAGTGGAGAGGAGAGGAGAGGGAGTACGTGAGTCGTCTATCTACTCTCTACATTTCATGTTTCCATGTTGGATTTGTATTGGATAGATTGGAGCGTGTCGCCGAATTGTGAACGGCGCTCACGTCTCTCGTCGTCTTTTTTGTCTATCGATTATTGATTAGTTTGTGTACGTTCACGATATGTGTGTTTCTTTGTAGCCTTGATAGTTTGGTGTTTGTTTTCGTTGTTTGTTTGTTGACGATTTGTCCACATACCTATTTCATATACACATTTTGATATTTTTGATTCCCCTATTCGCCCCCTGCCCAACAACCCCCGCGTGTTTCTTGAGAAATGCGAGCATTTTGAGTCTGATCATTGTTGATTTGACTCGTCTAGACATTCATTCTGCCCACATCTCTATCGATTGATATTGATTGACCGATTGGCCGGCAACTTTCCTTGGCCGTCAGTCCTCCCTGGTTGGGTGGTGTTTGTCTCTGTTCCCCGAGGCTGTATTGTGGCGGAAACCTGTGTCCTTCCTTCCCCCGATGATATTGAATATTGATTGATTGATAATTCGAAAATCATCTCGGTGAATGATTTTCCCCTATTTTCATGTTGAAGTTCTATAAAGAGATATTATTATCATTTGAATTGTTCCTTGTTTTACGACTTCAAGTATGCGTTGAAACTACGCTCAAATATCTCTTATTCTAATAGTTATTAATACTCTTCTATGGGTGTATTGCAGAATGTCAGTGGAGATTTCGGGAGCGCCCGAAGTGGCTGCCGGTCGGTTGCTATCTGGAGTACCACGACAGGTACGGTAGATTACAGTGGTTTAATCACAAGTTTTAGAATTACAAAGTTACTTCTTGTAGGGTGTTGCGGAGAAGCTGGTGGTGCCGGGCAACCAGGTGTCGGCCACGCAGGGATTCATGAGGTGAGAAGGAGGAAGAGAGGGGGAACGGGCAAGGTTGACTGAGGGCTGTGGGACAACGAGGACTTTTTAGTAGTCAATGTTATGTTGCAGGGGTCACGGCACGTATCTGCGGGGCGACGAGCTGATCGCTTCCCTAGCGGGAACGGTGCAGCAGGTGAACCGACTCATCACCGTCAAGAGCATCAAGAGCAGGTGAGAGAGAGAGGGGGGGGAGGAAAAGAGTATAATTTGGTCCTTTAGATACGGCGGCGAGGTGGGAGACGTTGTGGTCGGGCGGGTGATTGACGTGCAGCAGAAGAGATGGAAGGTGAGAGAGAGAGAGAGAGGAGGTGAGGAGGGGACGGATTCTGACACCCCATTGCCTGTAGATCGACATGAACGCCCGTCTGGACGGGACGCTGCAGCTGTCGAGTGTGAACCTGCCCGGCGGGGAGCTGCGCAGGAAAAGCGTCGAGGTGAGTGAAGGAGGGAAGGAGGGAGGGAGGGAGGGGTCCTGTCCTGAATATGGACGCGTACTACTTGTTGTGTTTGTAGGACGAGTTGATGATGCGCGAGTACCTGCGCGAGGGCGACCTGATCAGCGCCGAGGTGCAACAGGTGGGTATTGAACTGGAACATAGACAGACAGACATACATGCATGTCATGTTCTCCCATTGTATGTTCAGGTGAGCCACGACGGCACGTGCAGTCTGCACACTCGCAACCTGCGCTACGGAAAGCTCGCACAGGGAATCATGGTCACGGTCAGTGTGTTTTGTGTTTTGATCGTGCACCGGGTTGATGCGATTGAGTGACAGTATGCACTTGCTGTTTGGAACGGACTATAGGAATAAAATTACTGTGAATATGTGTTGAGTAGTTGGGTTTTTATCCTGCTGTTTGTTAGATGTGCGGACGCATTAGAGAGGGCGCGCCAGCGCCCTCTCGTTTGTACTGGATGTCCCCGCGCGCTAGAATACTCAAAAACGACTTTTCCCGGATGAAGCACTTTTCCTCATTTTGAAGTTTTTTCCATTGTTACATTGCATTCACATCTCTGTTCGATAGAGTTATAGAAAGTTGTATTGAGTTTGATTGAATTTGAAGCGAGATACGGAGAGTCCGCTTTCGAGTGCGGATTGAGATTGGTGTCGGTCGCTCGGGCGGGCGGGAGGGCGGGCGTCGGACAATCGCTTTCGCCCCGCCCCCTCTGTGTGTGAGTGAGAGAGAGAGATAGGCGAATAGCGGGTGCGCGTCGGTATCCTCGCAGCGATTCGCGAACGTGTATGAAAATGTAATTTTGTGAAACAAAACTTAAGAAAAGGACAGATATTATCTTTCAAAAGTACTACCAAGTAAAAGTAGTTGGTTTGTACTGTTGTCTCAGTTGAGCAAAAGGACTGACATTTTTCAATGGAGACATGTGCAAACAGGCTCTCAGCATTATTCGACGTGTTATGTTACAACAGAAGTTGTGCTTTTAGATAATAAATGCATAATTTCGTAAACGCGTTCATTATAATATGGCCGCTTTGCACTGGTATGAGAGAGAGCCTGTTGGCACATGTCTCCATTGAAAAATGTCAGTCCTTTTGCTCAACTGAGACAACAGTACAAACCAACTACTTTTACTTGGTAGTACTTTTGAAAGATAATTCATGCAGCGATGATTTTATGATTTCAGTGGACCGGTTTTGCGGCGGCCAAGTAGTGTAGATAAAGTGTAGTGTAGTGTGGAATAAGACTCCGTTCCGAATAGTTCTTGCATATGTGTCGTAGGTAGTTTGTACTAGTCACTTGACCGAATATGTGTATGTGTATGTGTTGTGTACTAACTGTATGTATTGTTTCCGTGATTCCAGATCCCGTCGTACCTTGTCCGTCGGTGCAAGTCGCACTTCCACTCGCTTCCCTGTGGGGCTGCTGTGGTGGTTGGCTGCAACGGAATGGTATGGATCGCCCCCCAACTCAGCGAGGACCCCGACGGAGGATACAACCAGGACCTCGACGAGGTGCGCTGAGCGAAGAGGGATGGGATGATGGGATTCGGTTTATCGATTAGTCAACGCTTTACTTGTTGTGGTTGTAGTATAGTCAGTTGTATTTTGTTTTTTTATTGACGGTAGTTGATGAGTGATTGCAGGTGATTGGCTCGTCTACTCGGGACACGATGGCCCGTCTGGCGAACTGCGTGCGTATGCTGGCTGCCCACTGCGTCTCTGTCTACGACACCACCATCACCACCTGCCACGACCTCAGCCTCAGATACACGGTAAGGGGGGGTACGGTAGTAGTGTGCAGCATATATAGGTATGAACATAATTTCAAACTGGGAATATGATTCGCATTCGCATTGCAAAAGCAAGAACAAGCTTGCAAGAAGCTTTCCATTGAAACGTGTTTTGTGTGTACTTTGTGTTGTTTGAGACGAAGGAGCTGCTGCGACCGGAGGTGGCGACGGAGATTATCGTCGAGCTGGTGCAGAAGCTCCAGGCGGAACTCGTCGAGATGTGAGGGGTGTTGATTTATCGATTGATCGATTCTCATTTTCTTCCATTTTTGTTGTATCGTCCCGGCTCTGACCAATAATGTGGTACGAGTGTCGTTTGTTATCAGTCTCTTTCTCAGTCCACTGCCTGATTTCCATGGCTCGGCGTTGTTGTTATCACTGTTTCCTCTATCGTTGCTTCATTGTTATAGCGCATTGTTGTATAAAGAAGGTTATTGAGAATTTCGTTTTTGACTGGATGCTTGATTGCTTACCGGTTGATTCTGACCGTATCATATCTGATTGGAATGATTGCTTTCTGTATGGTTTCGATATTTGCATTTTTCTAGGACATGCCGGAAACGGTGATTTCCGGTTCCACAGAGGAGTTGCGAGCGAATTTGAAGGAGTACCTGTGGACGCGGATTCAGGCTCTTTGTAAATGCAATGGTCTCGTCTCGATAGGAGTCTCTGGTGAGTGCGTTATTTCAACTTATACAAAAAAATCATGTCAGTCTACCGAAGCTGGTTGTTGTTGTCGTTGTTGTTTTCATAATGTCTTCTGTATGTTGTAGGCGGTTCTATGCCGGACCACGTAGTGTCTGTGTTGTTGTCGATGGAGGGCCTTGACTGGAAGAGGCTGCGCATATTCCTCGTCGATGAGAGGTGCGTGGAGAGGGGACATGTATGCTCCTTTTATATATTCCTTTCAAATGGCTATGGATTTCGGTTGATAAAGATTGGAGGAGAGGGAAAAAAGGATTGGCTGCAGGCTGCAGATTGGCGGCGGCTTCTCACCAGATAGGGAAAGAGGATAGAGACAGGATAGAGATAGGGGAAGACGTGTAAATGATGCTGTATTCGGTTGATTGTGTTGCTTGCAGGTTGGTGGCGGCTTCTCACCCGGACAGCAACTACTCGGCGTACGTGTCCCTGCTGCCCGAGCACCTCAAGGCCTGCGTTGTCCCCATCGACATATACGACAACAGTCAGTCGGGGAGGGTTATGGAAGGGGGTATGAGTGGCAAAGTAGATAGGTTCAAGAACGTATTGTTGCATTCGTGAAACCGTGCATGAGTTTGTTCCGTGAAACATATTTTATCGAATAGGGTTTTTTTAACGTATAATAGTTGCGTTGTTGATTTTCTGTTTGTGTGTTGTAATTGTAATGTGTGTGTGTTTGCAGCTTCTAAGACGGCGCACGCGTACGAGCTGACGTTGAAACGGGAAGTGGGGCCGGAGATGATCGGACGACTGCCGCGGTTCGACATTCTACTACTAGGTAGGGAGGAGGTCGGCTAAGAGCTAAGATGTTGTGATGACGGAAACTACGTAGAAATGGAATATACTTGTCTTTACCCGACATTCTGACTTTCCGATCAGGCATCTCACCTGTGTGTGTTTTCTAGGTGTGGGTCCGGACGGGCACACGTGCAGTATCTTCCCTCACAGCAAGACACTCAAGCTCGAGTCGTACTCGTGGGTGATCGGAGTCGACGACTCGCCCAAGCCGCCCCCGCAGAGGATCACCCTCCCGCTCAGTGTGGTACGCTTCCTCTCTCTCTCTCTCTCTCCCCCTTCTCTCCCCCCTCTCTCCCCCCCTCTCTCCCCCCCTCTCTCTCTCTCTCTCGGTTCTCTGGTATGTGCTGTATTTCAGGTGAACAACGGCAAGCACGTTGCGTTTATCATTACTGGCGAGAGCAAGGCGGGCATTGTCAAGGTTTTTCACAGTCAGCTTTTTTCTTTTGAACACAGAGTCATTGGCCTGATTAAATAGAAAGTGTAGATACACTCTAAGCGAGTTAGTTTTTGTTCATTGTGTGTATCGCTATTCTATTCTCACTGTACTGCAAACGAACAGTTTGCGGACTTCATAAACTGAAATTAGTACAGCGCTAAATGTGATTTCATGTTGCTGTATTGTGCATACATGAACTCGCATAGAAGGGAAAACGCAGATGCATACAGTCAAGAGAGAGAGAGAGAGAGAGAGAAGATGCAGACCTGTGTGTTTCAGTCTATCCTGGGTGGGGACGAGTCTCTTCCGGCGGCGCTGGTGCGGCCCTTCTCCGGCAAGCTGCACTTCTTCCTCGACAATGGGGCGGCCAGCAAGTTGTAGGTGGCGGTCCCCTCGGTCCTCTTCTCCCTCTGCCCGGTCTGCTCCCAATCACTCACTGTAGTCCCCTCCTCCCCTCCTCCATCCCTCTCTTCTGCGCTAAGCTTGTGAGTCTCTCCTTTCCGACTTATCCCCCTCTCTCCTCTCCCCTCCCACGCTCTGTATAGTTAGTTGTGTTGCTCTGGCTCTCTTTGCACAGATCCCACACTTTGTATAAGTTATGTGAACGTTGCGGTTGATATTTATATAAATTAAGCGTTGTGTGTGTATAAAATGTATTATTTATGGAACTGGTTGTGATTTGAATGAACGCCGTGCGCGGAAAGGCCATTGGGGGTGTTGATAGTGTTAATGAAGTGAGATGCTATTAGTGGGGTGTGGGCAGATGATGATATTAGAATGGAGATGGAAGAGAGAAAGGGGGGATATTGGATTCGGTTCTTTACCACTGGGCTTACTAGTCCGTCCGGACATACGCTTTGTGTTTTGTGTGTTGAGGTCAGTCCTTTTCCTCATTATATAATGAGGAGTATGTGGAGTGTTTTCCCTTTGTTTTGCGATGCGTTATCGGTGATTGCACTTCTCATCTCTTCTTGCATGGTAATTGAATCTAGAGCCGAATCTAGACGCCTTTAGTTGGATGAAGTACTGTACAAACGCGGTATACTATATACAGATAGTATGTGTATTGTATATTGTGAATTGTTCATGTATTGTATCTATCTATTGTATTCAAATCGTCGTAAAGACAGTTGCGTATACACATACGATTGTTGTTTATTCTGTATGGTCGGGAGCGCGGGATTTTTCTTCGTATTTTTCGTATCCACGACGGAAATGGGGGAGGCTTTATGTCCCGAGGTGTGACCGGAAAGGCAAAGGGGAGGAGAATGGGGTAAGCGAAAGAGATGATGATCGTACCGTAGCGTTTCGTTGATATCGTTACTCTTCATTTGTTTAAAAGCCCTCCTCTTTCTCTTTTTCTCACTCTCTCACTGTGTTGTGTACGAAGTGCAGTCATGATTTTCTCATGTGAAATCTCATACTCTTTTTTCGAGATACTAATATCAAACTCATGATAGGTCACCAAAGGTACTATATGTTTTATTCACTGCGCACGTTCGCGAATAGTTCTACTGTATATTGTAATTGTTTATCATAACAAATATAAATGGTCTAGAGGAATTTATAATTTATAGGGAATGGACATAAAAAAATAAGACATCATTCTATTATTGAATATGGGCTTCCAAGTTGTGAATTCAGTATTACCAATTTATTTTTTATTATATTTTGTGTTTCTGCTTCTTTAGTCCAATTAATTGTCTTATGCACCCGAGAGCATACTAATTGTGTCTGGGACAAACTAAGTTGACGCTCAGTCAGCAAGTGATAAGTCATCGAAATGTGCTCCTGCACATTTATACATTCTCCTACTCCTAGTACTGGTATGCCATGCAAATCGAGCACCGCTCATAGTATAGACACTCCAGTCAAAAGCCAAAAGTCAATGTTCTCGCATCATGAGATTAACCTTTCGGATTTGTACGCGTTCTTACAATGTCTACGAACTTTCATGTGTTGCAATTTCCATATTTATATATTCATTTCATTGTTGTGTTCGTGTTCAACTCGTTATCTTTTCGCACATAAAATAGAGTCGAATAATAAAAGTGCATGCAATTTCCATGCATTTTTATCACCACCGTTTTACAGGAGCAGAGTCGAGAGGAGCAGGAGAAGGAGCAAAGTGGAGCAGGAGGAGCAGCCATGACGCCCCACCAGTACGCCTACTTCTACGGAATCGAGCCGGAAAGTACGTTTACATAACACTACGTTTAATATAAAACTGATATTGTCATTGACACAATCACCCTTGTGCAATGGCTGCATTTCAGAAGTTCTTTCATTGATTGTTTTTTTTGCATTTTCTAAAATAAACGAAAGTCTCGTGGAATAATGTGCAAATTTCCAGTCTCCTGGGTGATTCCCGTACTTTTTTGGTAGATAGGAGGGATTCGCGCCGGCTTTGGTTTCAAGGGGCGTATTGTATGGATATATCATTCGAATTTATGTGTTATTGTGGTTGCGTGAGCGACGTGACGTGTGTGTAGAAATATTTCATGGCGATGGGTGCATGGTATATGCTTAGACAAAGAGAGAGAAAGAGAGAGAGAGAGAGAGAGAGAGAGAGAGAGAGAGAGAGAGAGAGAGAGAGAGAGAGAGAGAGAGAAGAGAACGGCATGGTCACCGTTTTCGCTATTCTGTTTTATCGCCTCGCTACACATTGAATATTCACCGTAAAATCCGCAGCACCCTGGAGATTTGGGAGATGTTGTTATACTGGTATATGGTATTGTATTGGCAATGAAATACGAGAATTGTCCGATGTGGCTAGCTGAGAGCAGACATTTGTTCCATTGTTCCATACCATACTGGCCGGGCGTGGTGGTTGTTGTTATTGTTGTTGTTGTTGTTGTGATGTTATTACGGCAGGGGCGGAAGCCACCGACGGATGCTCACACTCCATACGATATGCCCCGACACCACTCCATGTGTAGTCGTTTATTTTCTGACCGGAAACGGAAATCAATCGCTTCGCTCTTTCCACACGCGTGTGCAGCGCGTTTACATTACCACCGGATATTCGTAATTCGTGATGTGAGTGGGAGATAGAGATAGACTGCGAGTACTTTAGCCGATTTTCAGAGTTTACTCGCTTTTCATATTCATGTTTCATCGTCTATCGAAAATGTTTCTATTCTGTTTCTGCGTTCCTCATGATTTGGCCACTTTTCTGTCTCTCTCTCTATCATGAGTGGTTCTCTTTTGTGTCAGTTTCACTAAACGGACAGTAAGAGTAAGGCTTGTTTTGTTTTACTACTATAGTTACTAGTATCGGCCAGTCTGTCACTTGCAGTTGTGTTGTCTAAGCGTGTATTCTTCTGTATTTGAATTTGATATAGAAATCTCGCCAGTGACAATAACATATCATATAGTCGATCTCTGTGTGAGTATGTAGCACCGGTTATCCGCTATCCATAACTACTATTATACCTTGTTATTCCATGGATTTATGGGGGATATCCTCTTATGGATGATGCCATCGTCTATTTCATCTTCCGCTGGGCGCGTACGGCAATTACACGCACGTATGTGTATAGGGACTAGTGGAAAGGAAAACTTTGTGCTTGTTTGTCAGCTCTTAACTTAATATTAATGAGGTCGACAGAGACTTTGAGAGAGAGGGGGGATTAGGGGAGTGTAGTGCGTGTGGACTGCAAATGAAATCGAAATCCCTTGTCAGCAGGAAGAGAGAGAGAGAGAGAGAGAGAGAGAAGGCAGGGAGTAATCAAGTAATCCTGTGTGACTCTCTCGATTCCTCCTCTAGAACAACGGGTGTTTTTCTTGTCCGAAACGACTTCACTATTCGAATTCTGAGACTGAGACTATACAATTTATATACAGACAGATGTTTTGACCACTACTATACATACTACTAATTTGTGGAATTACTATTTACTAACAATAATTTCTTGTACAGCACAACTGTCAGGAATGGCAGCAACAATTTGTGCTTTCTAGAGTTGTAGGACACGCATATGTGTTTACTTGTTCCGTTTATAATAATACCTGTGTTGTTTTGGCCGTTACGATTTGACTTTTCTGCCAGCATTGTGTGCGCTGTCACACTCTGTCTCTCAGTGGTAATTATCTCTTTCTCACTTGTATTTTGCATTGTACATTGCTTTTGTACTTTTGTTTTTTTGCGAGAGGAAAAAGTGTACGCATCCGAACCCTTTTTCGTTCAAGTTTCGTATCGTATAATTTTGCTGGGAAATGCGTAATTGCTGTTCTGCAGATCATATAGCATTTCCGTAAAACCCTCTCTTTTCCACTGACCATAAACTCCTCTCCAATTTTCCAGGAGCTTGCGCACTGATGGTTTTATTTGAATTCGAATTCATGGCACTACAAACATGAAATAAATTCCATGACCATGTGAACAGTATTCGCCATATTTTTAACTATAGACTAGTGAAAATCGATTTTCAAAAATGTCACGTTCTAGAACGGTGTCAACGATGGTGGTCTTTGCGTCAAGGAACTAAGTCGCTTATTTCGAATTGTTTTAAAACGCAGTTCTCGCAGAATGTTAGAGAAAAATATTGCCTACCATTCCCGCATGGTCACGTTTCATGAAAATGCCTAGTAGCGGAGAGATTTTCATGCGACGACACTATTCGCACGCCTTCAGAACTGGAGAAATGGAGACTAGTTTACACATAATTTACACGCATTTTCATTAGCTATTTTCTCCACTCTAAAGTGTGGGATTTCTCTTTATGATGAGCACATCAACAACAACAAACAAACAACAACAACACAACAAGTAGTACCGTGGAGCGTGGCGATACTCATTCTAAAAATAAAACACGCTCAGTCTGCTGGTCTCAAAGGCTCAACAGCTCGCAACCCGGCTTACAGTGGCGTCACCCTGCAATCTTCCCCCTCTATCGACACACATACATACACACACGTAGGTTCCGGCAACAAGTGTCTGTCCTCCGGATTCCGGCAGGCACCCGGATCTCTGGCTATAAATTCAGAAACGCGGAAGTGAGAGTGGGGGAGGAACCCCTATATATCCGAAAAAGACGAGGATATTGCTTCAATTGCCTGTGATTTGTACTCGCTGCGAAAGTATTGCGGTTCACGAGTTCCCTTGACTCATTGTTTCGCATGGATCGCTCGCTAATATTCGACGTCGACGGCAGGTTTCGAGGCACCAAATCAACCACCAGTGGGTTTTCCGTTGTCTTTTTCGGGAATTTGTGCGATCTTCCACCATTTTCCTGACCGACGTTTGTGCGTGATAAACAGATAACACTCAAAAAGTTATGTACGTGCAAAAGCAACTCACACATTTATGAATACTACCTGCGGTTAGGTGTAAGAGAGCAAATCCAATGAATGCAATGTACGTGTGTTTGTCTCCCTCTCCCTCTCCCTCTCCCTCTCCCTCTCCCTCTCCCTCTCCCTCTCCCTCTCCCTCTCCCTCTCCCTCTCCCTCTCCCTCTCCCTCTCCCTCTCCCTCTCCCTCTCCCTCTCCCTCTCCCTCTCCCTCTCCCTCTCCCTCTCCCTCTCCCTCTCCCTCTCCCTCTCCCTCTCCCTCTCCCTCTCCCTCTCCCTCTCCCTCTCCCTCTCCCTCTCCCTCTCCCTCTCCCTCTCCCTCTCCCTCTCCCTCTCCCTCTCCCTCTCCCTCTCCCTCTCCCTCTCCCTCTCCCTCTCCTCTCCCTCTCCCTCTCCCTCTCCCTCTCCCTCTCCCTCTCCCTCTCCCTCTCCCTCTCCCTCTCCCTCTCCCTCTCCCTCTCCCTCTCCCTCTCCCTCTCCCTCTCCCTCTCCCTCTCCCTCTCCCTCTCCCTCTCCCTCTCCCTCTCCCTCTCCCTCTCCCTCTCCCTCTCCCTCTCCCTCTCCCTCTCCCTCTCCCTCTCCCTCTCCCTCTCCCTCTCCCTCTCCCTCTCCCTCTCCCTCTCCCTCTCCCTCTCCCTCTCCCTCTCCCTCTCCCTCTCCCTCTCCCTCTCTCCCTCTCCCTCTCCCTCTCCCTCTCCCTCTCCCTCTCCCTCTCCCTCTCCCTCTCCCTCTCCCTCTCCCTCTCCCTCTCCCTCTCCCTCTCCCTCTCCCTCTCCCTCTCCCTCTCCCTCTCCCTCTCCCTCTCCCTCTCCCTCTCCCTCTCCCTCTCCCTCTCCCTCTCCCTCTCCCTCTCCCTCTCCCTCTCCCTCTCCCTCTCCCTCTCTCTCTCTCTCTCCCTCTCCCTCTCCCTCTCCCTCTCCCTCTCCCTCTCCCTCTCCCTCTCCCTCTCCCTCTCCCTCTCCCTCTCCCTCTCCCTCTCCCTCTCCCTCTCCCTCTCCCTCTCCCTCTCCCTCTCCCTCTCCCTCTCCCTCTCCCTCTCCCTCTCCTCTCCCTCTCCCTCTCCCTCTCCCTCTCCCTCTCCCTCTCCCTCTCCCTCTCCCTCTCCCTCTCCCTCTCCCTCTCCCTCTCCCTCTCCCTCTCCCTCTCCCTCTCCCTCTCCCTCTCCCTCTCCCTCTCCCTCTCCCTCTCCCTCTCCCTCTCCCTCTCCCTCTCCCTCTCCCTCTCCCTCTCCCTCTCCCTCTCCCTCTCCCTCTCCCTCTCCCTCTCCCTCTCCCTCTCCCTCTCCCTCTCCCTCTCCCTCTCCCTCTCCCTCTCCCTCTCTCTCCCTCTCCCTCTAGCTCGTGTCCACTTGTTGTTGTCTCGCGTAATGATTGTTACCCTGTTCTCTACCCGTATACGTTGTTGTCTAGTACGAGCGCCATTTTTTCAAAAGTATTTATAAAGTGAATGATGTCAGTTTTTCTCACACGGAACTTTTTTCGCTCGCCTTTTGAAAGTTTGCCGGTTGGTCGCGTTTTCGAATCCAATTAGAGTCGACATTTGTCCATGTGCTCCACCCGTCGGAAGTTGCAGCGATTTTTTTTAGACCTCCCCCGCTTCATAAACATCAAACAACAACTTGTCTAGCATGTTTCATATAAAACAAAACAAGTTTCTGATAGGGTTAGAATTTTTTAAAGCTATACGCGTCAGTTTTAGGTTATTTGAATTGAAAAAAGTTGTAATTGCTTGCAGAAATCTCGAACAAACCCCGTACGTGCCAAAACGGACAGTGGGGGGCGTTCGAAACTTCCAATTTCCGCCAAAACTGATGCGTGATAGAGTTGCCTCTCGCGCATTTCTCAAATGAGCAACACTATAAAAGACTACAGCTAAACTTTAAATACATTTTTTTCAGAGTATTTTTTTTGGAGTACGCCCCTGTTGTTCTAAACACAATATAAAATCATTTGTCCGTAAATTTTATAAAGTGCAAGCACATTTTAACTGAACCGAAGTTTATGTTTCTGTCTCAAAGTGCATTTGATCATTTATAAAATTAATGTCACATTTATTATTAGTTCAACTCTTTTATAGTCTCGTATTCAGCATATTGTATAATGTATAAACTGACTGGGGGGACTGCTTTTCATTCCCTAAGGCCTAAGCTAAAACATTCGAGTATCCCGAAGCCTCTTCTTGAAACTGTTGGCTATTCCCGGATGTCGGATGCGCCTCACAATCAGCGAGTCACGCACACGCGATTCTTGTTTTCGCTGCGAGACCCAGAGTGCATTCGATTACCGATTAGCGCCCATCTCGAGACTGAACTACGCATCTGCAAGACCCTTCTTAGAGTTTTTTTGCGCGGATATATGGAAAAATGAAGGCCTCGTTTTTTTCAGTTTTAGACCTAGACTCATTGCACTGGCTCGATCTAATTACATTAATATATCATTGGGTGCAATTCCACTGCGCATGAGAGCACATTACAACGAGCAGAGTCAATACGTCCCAGGTTTTTTCGCGACGCACTTTTTTCGGGGACGAGCTTTTATAGACTCTCGTACAGGGTGTTCTCACGTAGGTTTTATTTTATCATTTCCCTCTCTCCATCCCCTCTATCTCTCTCTCTCTCTCTCTCTCTCTCTCTCTCTCTCTCTCTTCCCCTCATTCTGCACCTGCACAATCTTATTCCGTGTACTCTCATTCCGCGTCCGGAGTACTTTTTTCTGTTATATTACGCTCTTCACGCTTTAATGATTCATTTCCACCCTTTACGATATATGTTATTCTTTAAATATCTGCGCTTTTTCAAAAGCAAAGGTTTTGGCATTTGCGCGCGCGGCGGAAATGCTGCAATTATGTAGATGAGCATTTTTATTATTTTCGCTATGTTTTTTCTTCACTTTCTATATCAATTGTTTGTGTGGTCGGAAATGTGTCGTCTTTCGCATCCTTCCGGGAAAGCTGATATAAAATGAGCGTTGTTTTCGGAAACTCAGTTGGCTCAGTTCGTTAGAATAGATAGTCTGTAGTCTGTAAGACTAGTATTGTGTGAGCAACATTATGCTTTCTTTAGAATGTGTTGCTATTGAATCTGATTGAATCTCTGACTTTTTTGTACGCCGAATTTCCGTGTTTTCGGTTGTCAAAGAAAAAAAAATTCAACAAAAAATAAGATGAGTGCAAAGGCTTCGACAATCTCAATATTTTCTTACAAAAGCGTATGTACATTCATTACTGCATTAATCTGTTTCTTCGAACTATTTTATTTGCATGAAAGATCTTTTTTGCAAGATACAAATCCATTAGAGATGTTTAGTCTACTATGATGAAAGATAGATCCAACAATTTGGAGTGATGTCGTGGCAATTGTTAATTGTTCATATTGCGAAAAAAATCGCTCCTATCCTATAAGCCTCGTTTGAGCTGATTTTCCCTGAAACGTTGTAAACTACATACATTAATCTATACGGTACGTGAGATTTATGTTCCACTTCTAGCACCTTTTCGTACATTGTGTTTAAAAGCTTTTCGCTGTCCACTCTCTCTCTCTCTCTCTCTCTCTCTCTCTCTCTCTCTCTCTAATTCTTTCCCACACAAGATTTCATCGCGTGATGGTGAAATTTGTGGTGGAGAGTCGAAAGTACAGTAGTCAATTTTGGGAAAGAGAAAGAGAGCACAAGAAAGTGATTATTTGGTTGAATATTCGCTCTTTTTTGCCTTTTCTATTTTCCGTTCCACTGTACACATCCGGAAAGTTACGCGCAGTCCATATCTTACCATCTCATATTCCCTTTTTTGTTGTTGTGTTGTTGTTTGTTTGTTTGCGCCTGTATTGTATTCCCCTTTCTCTCCCCCTCTACCCCTCTCTCCCTCTCTCTCTCTCCCCCTCCCCCCCCTCTCTCTCTCTCTCAGACGCGAGAGTATGAGTCTGATTAATCTCTGAGTGGCGCTCGCGCTTCTCGAAGGCTATAGTAGGGTATAGTATAACAAAGATGCTACCGCCAGCCATGCGAGATTGCGAAGAAGGCCCATTGTCGCCTATTATCCACACCATCGTCTCGCCTTTCTTCTTCCATAATACTATTCTTACTTACTTACCTACTTTTACTTTGTTACCAGGACGTTGTACCTCTAATAGACATCCTTTTGTATCCGGAAACCTGCAAATTTTATGTATCTATAATAATTAATCTGTAAATGGCCGGAGGATTAGAGAGACGTGCACATATATATAAGTACATGAGCGGACGACAGAGCCTCCTTTATTCGTATAACTCACGAGCACGAATTGACTATTATAGTTCGCGTACACAAATTGATTTCTTTTGTGACTTGTCTTTTCTGTGCATCGTAATCTTTCTCGAAATTTTCGACCACCTCCCGTCAATTTGGCTAAATTGGCTTGAATAGGCTTTCCCTCCGGCGACTTGTAAAATAGCAGCGCCCACACGTGTGTCCATTTTTCCTGTTGGGTTCATTAGACTCCATCGATTTGGTGTACTTATGAAAAACGCGTATGTGTGAAAAACGCGTATGTGATTAATTCTTCACGCAGAGGGGTGGAGAGAGAGAGAGAGAGAGGAGGGGGGGAGAGAGGGAGTGAGAGACGGATAGAGGAAAAACCGCTTCCAGTTCGCTGAGCGCTCTCCTGAACTCTCAAGTCTTCAATTGTCTTTTCGAATTGTCACTCGACTACGATTTCACTTTTCACTATTCTACTTTTATTACATCGATTTTCTTTGTTATTCGTTTTTTTTGTATCAAACTCGTGCAGTTTCGTTTTCTACATCATACTGTTTGCAGCCATGGACTCGCTGGTTTTCGACGAGAATCAACCGATAATGTGGATGTACATAATGGGCGGCACCGTGCTGGTGGATTTGTTTACTTGTTCACTTGTGTACCTCTTTGTTTACCAGTTTACTTCCAGGTCGTTGTAATCGCAGTCACGGCATTCGTGGCAAAAACGCGGAACGTGAAGCTGAACTGGTGGGTGTTGTGGAAAGGGCTTCCGAGCTTCTGAGGGCTTCCCACTATATCCAGCCTCTCATTGAAAAGTCGTATAGCACTGTATGGGTTCGCATAAAGTGCGAGAAGACCGGCTGATAGTAGTAATTAGTAATCATAGGCAGAGTACATACAGATGGAACGCCCTAACGACTATGCATAAAGGAAGGGAATGTGTCTAAAAGTATACTGCGTCGTATACTGCATACTGCAGACTATGAAATGTGACGAAAAAATAGAAACAAGAATTGCAATTTTTTTTACATCTTTTCAGGTACGAACAGAATGTGTTGGACATGTCTCGGCAGCCGACCGAATACAGAAAGTGAGTATGTGTATGTGTTCGGAAAATAAAATTCCACTTTTTGTTGTCGTTCCAATGAACGTTGTCATTGCGATTCTTTTGTCATTTCAGGAGAAACATATTATTATGATAACAAAAAAAACCATGAAAGAAAATTTAATAAAAAAAAATTCAGATGCCACGCGTTCAATCGGATTGATACGGAAGATGAGCGGGAGAATCGGGAGAGCCTAGCCACGTGAGTATTCAAATCTTGGGTATTGATGATACATGTCACGACAGTAGGGAAAGATAGCCCTCGATTCAAGAGACAATACTCTTCCGGCGTAGAGTCAAAAAAATGTCCCGCCACTGATGACAATACATCACCAAGTGTGGACGTGCGGAAAAGTATCGGGAGTTCGTGTTTTGGAGCATGTGTCCTCTACAACTCCAAGACGACTAGTAGTGACAATGTGACAATGCTCTTCCGGCGAATAACTGAGTCATAGTTGTTGCCATGTCTTCTTTTTGTATGAGAACGTGATTGAATGAAATTACAATACGAGTTTCGAGCACAAAACAAATCTATGTAACGGAATGACGTTAAGAAGGGGATTGTCGCTGTTTGTTGCAGTGTTTGATATCTTGACAACCAACAATGTCTCTTTTTCGTGAGTGTGCGCAAATCCATGATAGAAATCTTGTTCGTTTTTTCCCCATATCGCGCGATTATGCATTAGGATTATTGAAAGCGTGTAAGTCGCGGATATATGAAAAAAACACCCGTAAGAAGACACACATTTAGTTTAGTGTTGGAAAGTATTACGGGTGCTACTCACATTCGCAACTCCAATCCAACTGTGATGCTCGGACGTTTCAGTCTCTCCACCATGGCGCGTCGCAAGCAATCGAGGATCATGACTGTACCCGCTGGTGAGTTTTACTATACGTTTGTACGATTCCCTTCGTACGTACGTCCATACGTACGTAAATTTTCAAGTTTGGCCGGGTTCGAATGAATAACCATGTTTCAGTGGACGAGCTGCTAGAATTCCATAAGAATGTGTCGAGTTAGTAAATCTATTTGTTGTTATTATATATTTACCTATCCCGATTGGTTCTCTGCTGCCGATTCACTGTTGCTAACAAGCTTCCTCTTTATCCCCTCCTCTCTTTCACTCGATTTCACTGCGAACCCTGGTTCAAGATGTTATTGGAAAAGTGCGGCAATTCAAACGGTGATTTCAGGCGAGGCACTGGGCGATCTGTCCAACTCCTTTACTATTCCTACTGCAAAGAAGAATGAGAAGAGCATGTTCGCCAATCCACAGCATAGTCAACTCGATCGGACGCTGTACCAGGCAAATGTGAGTGGGTAAACAAGTAAACAAATAAACAAATAAACATTACAGTTGCCCGACTCGGAATCTTCCTACAACGAGGAGTCGATCGAAAATAGCGGATCTATCAAGGTATTTTAGTATTTTGAAAACTTCTTGCTCACATTCAATCCGTATTTTTCAGCTCGCGCTACACATCGACCCTCAAATGGGTCTGTTAACAGTGTCCCTGAAACAAGCGGTAGATCTGCCCAGCAAACGACAGGTAGAGAGAGAGAGAGAGAGAAATACAGAGAAAGAGAGATAGAGAAAGAGAAAGAGAGAGATGATTCAGGACGACAACCCGAACCCTTACTTCCGCGTCTCGCTGGACGTGCCAGAGTCGGGAGAGAGCAAGGTAGAAGTCAATATCTAGTCCCACCTATCGCTATTCCTTTGCAGGTGGAGCACCAGTCTCGTGTTATCCAGAAGACAGCCAGTCCCACCATCGACGAGGACTTCTTCTTCCAGGTAAGAGGAACGGGATTAAATTTACGCACAAAATGGTTTACAACAACGTACATAATGTAGTCTCTAATCATAACTCATGGAACTGCTTGAAAACTGCATATTTTGGACAATTCATCTTCCGTATAAAAATGAAGAAATAATACACTCTGAGATTCGAATGAAATAATAATGAATTTTGTTTGAAAATAGATTCATGGTTCACTAAGAATGTCTTTTTGACAGATATTTGTTTCAAAAATTATGTTAAAAAGTGTTTTGAATAAAATCATAAAGATTAAATAGTACATTTTCTCCTATTGACATAAAGTTACAGCTTTTAGTGCGTTCTGTTTAATTCATTTTCGTGAATTAAGATTGGCGTTTTGTTTTAATTTACATAATATTTTTGATCATAATGATTAAAACATATTTAAAAAGTTGAGTAGGAATAAACAGAAAAGTTAAACTTGTAAATATGAGAGAAATATAATGAAGTGCGTCGAACTGTGAAATATCACCAACACGAAATAATGCACGATAATGGAGCCAAAGACTGGCACCAATTTTCCTTAGTGGCACTATGAAATTAATATTTCTAAACATTTTAAATAGGTTTTTAATCGTTTCATAATTTAATATTTTGCCATTTTAACTTCGAAAGTATGCACTATATCCTGGTATGGTCAACTCCACTCTAAAATTCAGAGTAAACACTATCTTTAATTTGTAATTTCTAATCTCGTTCAGACACCGGGCGGGGACATCTCGCAGTGCCGGTTGGAGATCATGTGCTACGACTTCGACCAGTTCAGTGTCGACGAGTGCATCGGGTGAGGGGGGAGAGAGAAGGAGAGAGGGAGAGAGAGAGAGAGAGAGAGAGAGAGAGAGAGAGAGAGAGAGAGAGGGGGAAAATGTGGTGTTATTCGATCTAAAAGGACACATTAGACTTATTTTACACTCGGCTGCAGCTAAAGAGAATTAGTAGTGTGTTATGAAAAAAATAGGGAAACTGGAAGTTTATGACTACTTTTCAGCTACTGCTGGCTGACGCTCGGAAGAGTGACGGTGTCTACAGACAAGGCCAATCCCACCGTCTTCTGGGCGGAGGTCCTTCCCTACGACGAGAACGAGGGCAAGGGGTTCGGAGAGGTACGTCCATCTCCCTCCCTCTCTCTCTCTCTCTCTCTCTCTCTCTCTCTCTCTCTCTTTCTCTCTCTCTCTACGCTCTCTTGCAGGTCCTCTTCTCTCTCACCTATCTCTCGCGGGCGCAACGCCTCACAATGAACATCTTCAAAGCGCGCAGCATCAACATGGACTCGCAAGGATGTGAGTTACTTGTACAGTATTATGTAGTTCTGTTACTTGTTGTATATCAGAGATTACAGTAACACGTAGTTGTATAGTAGCATATCCATGCCATTCCTTCTTCGGCTTTCCATGAGCTTCTTTCATCGTTTGTCGTACACAAATCGGTCTAAGATATAAAATATTCCGTATAGTGAAGCGGAGAGATTAGAGAATAGAGTATAAACATGCCATTGTGTTTTCCAATGTTTCTTTTTTTTAGTTTGAAAATATGTAATCTTACAAAATATAAGAATCTTTTTCCAGCGGTTTCAATCCGTGTCTCCCTTCTTTCATCCGGTGAGAAGCGACTGAAGAGGAAAAAGACTTCCAGTAAAAAGGTAAAATCAATAAAATCGATAATCAATAATCAATCAATAATGGGTGCTTGCAGAACCCCTGTAATGCGCAGTTCAACGAGAGCCTCACCTTCTCTGTGCCCAAGAACACACTGTGCGATGTGATACTCGAGATCGAGGTTTGTTTGTTTTATGGTTGTTGTTGTTGTTGTTTGTTTGTTTGTTTGTTTGTTTACTTACTTGTTTGTTTTGCAGGCAATAAACGAGAAGGGCACATTTGGAATGGCTAGCGAGGTGGTGGGAAGGATGGAACTGCCTTTGCATAGGTGAGCAAAAGACAAAACTGTAATAATCTAATAAAATAAGACTAGACTATAATCATATGCCCAAGTCCAAACGACGATCAAATATGCTTCCTGACCGGAAACTAGATCAATATTCTTACTTTTGCACAGTTTGCAGATGCATAGTGTGTAGTGCAACTCAACTCAAGTCTTTTGACTCGAGGACTACCTGTACCTCTACCTTTGCAGGTGCAAGGAGCTGTGGCGCGCGATCATTCGGGAGGAGAAGAGCCAGGCTCGATGGTACTCGCTCGAAGAACCCGACCACTGACCAACCAGCATACTCCACTAGCTAGTCTCATGTAGAGACGATTTGCTGACTTCCACGCTTGTTGCATCTTTCTAGCGCTTGCCTAGTTTTCCGATGTATATTCTTTACAAAACATATTTATTCCCGACTGGTCTTCACGTGTTTCCCTAGCTTCATTTCGACGATTCATCTTTTACCTTTAGCATTTTTACGCAGGTCAACTGACCTGTGTGTTTCCGTTAGCTTCTAGCGACCAACACACAACCCACGAACGCGTATTGTGATCCGAGCTTCTCTATCTATAATGTTGTACAGTTGATCTCGAAATGAATGGTATTGATTGATTGTTGTGTTGTGTGTCGGAGACTGTTGCGCGGAGCTGTCAGACTGCGCGGCAGCGCGGGCGAGTCTTGTTTGTCAGCCGCGCATTCGAGAGATCCAGGTTGTTTGCGACTATGACCTCCTTCGTTATTCTACTCTTGTCTATATCAGGAGTGTCTGCTAATGTAGTGGCCAAGTGAGTTTCTTTATTCGATAATCATAAAAAGTACGAAATGAGAACATCAATATTTACACAACATTTGGTCAAATCAGTATCAAGCGTGTGTTTCTCGCAATACAATTGTGTGTGCTTCCAGATAACCCATCATGCTACCATTGTATGTACATGTCGGAATCAGGCTGATAAACAATAAACAAACAGTATCAAGCGCGGAATGTTTCACTCGAGGGATCGCAGTGCATGATACTACTGTATAGCGTGTGTTTCTCGCAATACAATGCATGTTTATTATGATATTTTCATCGGGACTATGAGTTTTTGTGCAATGTGACGTCACTATAAGTTTTTACGTCTTTTGCGAAAATAGGCGTGAGCCGTCGTTGGAAAATCGCTGGGCTATGGTGTCATCCCATAGTCTTCCCCGCAGAGTACTCATAAGTCTTTTGAATCGGGGGCTACCTTTACCTTTTTTTACGTCTGTTTAACTTGTTTGCATCGGTTGCAGCGGGTCAGCTCGGGACGACAATGGAGTATGGATCATTGTGATACTGTGCATTGTGGTGTGTCTCATGATGAGACATGCGAACGACTTCTACTGGGGAGACACGGTCAGCACTCTCTCTCCCTCTCTCTCTCTCTCTCTTTCTCTCTTTCACTCTTTTTCTCTCTCTTTCTCTATTTCTATCTCTATCTCTCTCACTCTCTTATATAGTCTGCGCCAGAACGATAGTTTTCGATCTACCTCGCTTGCAGCTCGAAATACGGTGCCATAACCGTCTGCCTCTCTTGTTTTGCGCGCTATTGCCAAGAGCTGACTCTCCGTCTTCCTCTGATCTACCCCACTTAGCGCAACTTATTGCGAGCATAGATCTTTATGATAGTTTAGGTGACTCTCGTGGAGGAGGGTGTGTGGGGCGGTCGCTTCAAGCATCGCCACAATCAGAAGTTCCTCAAGAACGTCGAAACGGGGTTCTCGGTGAGCAAGTGGTTATAGTTTATATTATACTCACTCAACTGGAGAAGAACGGAGCTGAAAAGACCCCTCCCTTTCCAATTGTTGTGGTCGGTCTTTTCAAAACTCTCTCGACGTGCCTTTGCACTACAACTGAATATGATCTCGGAATCGCTTTAAAACAGATCGACCGCCAAAGTGCCTGTCAATTGTTCGGTTCGAGTCTGCCTCTGTTTGCAGAAGATGCTGGACGAGCTGAACGAGAAGGAGCCGACGCGGCTGGAGAAGATGAGCCACCTGCACGAATATGTCGAGACGGACGACAAGATGGAGTAGTCTCCCTTCACATTCAGATCTGTTGTACTGTAGTTGTACTGTAGCATGCATGATGCACTTGATGAACTTATGAAAGTTTTTTTTTCCACTCGAGTCATACAAACTTTCTTCACAATCGTTTATCAACACGCACTCTCACAAATCCAGTGTAATTCAAACTCAATCACAAAACACACACGGTACATTTTGCCACATTCAAACGGTTTTAACATGATTTTCTAAGACTTGATCTACGAAACGATCTACTCGTTGACTCCGCCGGCTTGGATGTTGGCAGTGAACAGCTTGCCGTCGCGGCGAATCTCTACTCCGCCAGCCTGCCCCGAAGGCTCGGGCTCAAAGAGTACTTTAGGTATACTGTAGGCTACTGTGACTACCGTATACCTCTGCCCACTCGTCCTCTGTGCAGGTGCTGGCGCACTCGTACTTGAGACTCTCGACGCCAGACAGAGTCGCGTCCGACACCTCGCCCTTCTCGCGAATCGCCCACTAATCACGTCATCAATCGATAATCAATCGATAAGTTACCGTGTCGTTAGGCACCCTCTTGGCGGCTGTCGGCTTCTTCTTCTCGATGACCTTGAGTGCTTCGGAGACGACCATCGGACGGGGCTCTTCCTTCTTGACCTTCGGCTCCTCCCTCTTCACCTCCTTCTCCTTGTGCACTCGCTTCGTCAGCTTCTTCACGCGCCTCTCCACAGCAATCGGCGAAGGCTGCAATACTGTGGGTTACGGTACGCTACCGTATACCAACCGCGTCGCTGTGCTGCGTGCTCTCGTACTCGACGTCGCCACCCTAGAACACCGTATGCTTCTTGGAAAATCGATGTGGTGCACATACCTGCGCATCATAGCGAACCGCATAGTACTCGCCAGTCGGCAGCTCGTGCAGAGACGCAGCCTGCACCGGCGCCGCGTCACCAAATTCTGAAAGCAATCGATAATCGATCTATAATCGATCAATACCTTTCTGTCCGAGATCGACAAATTTGGCCATCTCGCGCTGCTTCCTCTCCACATCCCACCGAGTGCGCGGCGCGACGCAACACGGCTTTGACTGGAAATGGATCGATAATCAATCGATACTCGATCGATACCTTGCCGAGGGGAGTGACGGCGCGCACGACGGCCTGGAAGTCGAGTCCGGCCGCCTGGCGAGCGGGCGGAGGCGGGGTTGTCACCGGAGTGGTCTTCTGAAGAAAGGCTGCTTCAAACTGCTTCGAGATACTTTCAACTAGCTCAAACTACTACGAGATTTTTGCGATTGCAACGCCATCGAATTACTTGAGTCTACTTTTAATATGTTTCCGAAGAGTGACTGACCGCGCCCTTCTCGCTGGTCAAATCGGTGGCGCTGCCGCTGCTGTTGCAGTTCGGCTTCAGGATGAAGTGCGACGACAGAATGCCTGCAACCTGTCAGTCAAACAGCACTACGGTAGGCTACAGTACTCCTCTTCTCCTTGCCCGAAGCGCTGAATCCCTCCGGCTTCGTCACGCCCATCTCGATGTTGGCGCTGAAAGAGGGTGTTTAGCCCCGCCTCCTGTGGTCCCGCCCACTCACGCGGCGCTCGAGTTGGCGGCTTTGCCGAAGTCGACTTTGATACGGAGGTGGCAGTCCTGCGGGTTGGCGAGGTAGGTGCGTAGGGTGCGACGCATCACAGAGAGAACCATCTGGAGGGGAAGGATGAGAGAGAAAGAGAGAGAGAGAGAGAGAGAGAGAGAGAGAGAGAGAGAGAGAGAGAGAGAGAAGCCCTCGCCTCCTCGTTGCCGCACTTGTCCACATCACCGCGCTCTCTCTTCGACTTTCCCATCCCGCCAGAGAGAAGACCGCAGAAATGACACGACCATGTGGGAAGGGAACGGGTCAACAAGACAACACTATGCGAATCACAGGCCACGCCTCTTTATTCTCATTCACAGCTGGGTGCAGAGTAGGTGTTCGACGTTGTCGGTGGGTTGTCGTCGGACGGAGAATGGAATGGGCCGGCGCGGGCCCTCCCTCCCCCCGCAGACGGAGCAAGAGGAACAGTGGCGAGAGAACCAGCCCTTACTGAAAGGGATATATTTTGACAGGAGACATACATGACAGAATTACAGAAAGACAGACAGAAGACATGAAAGAACAAAGAAGACAGAAGACAGACAAAAGTGCTGACCGTTTGTTGTGTGTCTCGCTGGGCCTCCTTCTCGTTGGGGACATTGTCCTCTCTCGCATCTCCCGAATGGCGCGCGCCGACCGACGGGCACCGCAGGGGACCTCCTAGGAATAGCATTTTGATTAATCAATAGTTTTCATTGCGTACGTAGGTAACGTATGTGGACAACAAATGTGACTATCATATACGCTGTTGATCTTCTACGCCGAATATGGTTGACGTTGGCATATTTCCGATTGTTTCACACGTTTCACCGTTTCGATTTTCTCTTTATTGCAGCTGGTATTGCAGATTGTTGTAACCGATTGTTTTCGGCCGCTAACAATGGCGCATCGCCGCGACTCTGTTGCCGAAAGGAGCACATCATGGTCCCATGTGGTCTAGTGGTTAGGATTCGTGGTTTTCACCCACGCGGCCCGGGTTCGATTCCCGGCATGGGAAGTTCGTTTTGCTGAATTACACCTGGCTCACAGAATCGAAGAATCTTCATGAAAAGAATCCCACCTCTTCCAATATCTCTCCCATTTCAATCGCTCCCACAGTGAACACGCCGCCGCCGATCTATCAATAAATAATTTCATCATAATATTAATAGAATGTGAAACTATTGAATTGACAAAGTGATAATGATAGATTGATATAACAATAGATGTAGATTGGGATTCACGCGCACCACCCCGTTGACTCCGATGCGTCTTGGATCCCTCGATGCCCGCCGCAGACCGAACACGTCCAGCTGGTTGGCTGCGTCTGGAAGAAAGAGGTAGAAATAGGTGAACGGAAGCCTGGAACTGGAACCCTCTATGTGATGTGTACCCGATAACCCTGCTATGATTTTGACGACTACTGGGGAGAAACGGTCAACTTCAACTACCAAGTTTCTAAGATTTATGATTTGAGATTGAGTCAGCTCGCAGGTGAAAGAAGCTAAAAATCGGTGATCTCCCCGCACCAGTGAGTTGCTCGAGTAGAATGGCCCTCGGTGGATTGCTGGAAGCCGCCGCCGTCACTTCGTCCGCGTTCGGGGCCATGAATCTGGAACGAAACTATTTTACAATACAATTAGTATATGGTAATGAGAAATGATAATAATGAGTTAGTCGCGGATATGTCTTAAAATTCCACAGGCTTCATACAGTTAGTTCATAGACTAAATGGAATATAGAATTTATAGAAAAGAATTGATAATTTATAAATAGAAAAATAGAATTTATAGGCTGACCTGACGACGAGTAGATTGACGCAGGCGGAGAAAGCGGCGAGGCCGGCGAGAATGAAGAAGAGCGTGAATGCCACGTAGCTGCAAGGAACGACGTGGGTGGTCTCTCTATCTCTCTCTCTCTCTTTCTCTCTCTCTCTCTCTTTTTCTCTCTCTCTTTCTCTCTCTCTCTCTCTCTCTTTCTCTCTCTCTCTCTCTCTCTCTCTCTCTCTCTCTCTTTCTTTCTTTCTCGCTCTCTCTGAATGAGCCACCCCCCTCCCCCTGAAGCACTGCTCATTGCGGCTGCTCGAGTGTTGTCCACGCTATGCCGCAGCGCGCGGAAAACATAATAACAGACGCAGCCTCCATATAAGCAAATTGGTGGTCTCAAAAAAGACAAACGCCACGCATCACTAAAACAGGTCCTTCAAAAAACCCTTTTATATCATACATAAAACGATGTTTTAGTAGATGATCGAGTCTGACCCCGCCTTCATGCTGTTCTTCTTTTCTTCTTTTCATTCGGTTCGATAATTCACAATCAGTATGAAACCCACCCCGGATCGGTCTGCATAGTGCCGGCCTGCTGCAGTGGCACGTAGTCGCCGAAGCCGATCGTCGACACTGCATTATAAATAATCATGATTATAATACTTATACATATAAATGTATTATTATATTACAATTACATTTATTATTTATTTATTCTCACGTGTGATGACGCAGTAGTAGTAGGCCTCGAAGATATTCCAGTGCTCCTTGTCGCTAAAGGTCCACGTGCCGACGACTGAAGGGAGGGAGGGAGGGAGGGAGGGAGGGAGGGAGGGAGGGAGGGAGGGAGGGAGGGAGAGAGAGAGAGATTCTACCTGTGAGGATGGTTCCGATAGACAACGACACTGCCAGCAGTTCGGTAGGGGTGATCTCGCTTGGATGCCTCCCGAGCTTTTCCAACAAACGGCGAATCTAAAATAATTCACAAGTAAAGAAACAACCCTTTAGACATGTATCATTATGTCATTTCTCATGCCATTTTACCACTGATTTCAGCAAAACTAACTTCCCATGCCGGGAATCGAACCCGGGCCGCGTGGGTGAAAACCACGAATCCTAACCACTAGACCACATGGGACTACGGTGTCAGGCCATTGTCCAATGGAGTAGCGTCGGCGTGGTATTGTTCATGCCACAAACACTATCGATCGGCGAGCGTTTGTTCAGAATCGAATAGGAGGCAAACATAGTGGAATGGAAATAGCTCACCTTTTTCAGACCGAACGCAATGAAGGTGTTCAATCGCTCGCCCACGCACTGGATAATGATATTGATGTGTATTTATGTTTTGTATTATATAATATCATATTATATTCCACCTGAAAGGTGATGAGTCCGAGTGGTATTCCCAGTAGGGCGAAGCACATACAGAACAGCTTGCCAGCCACTGTCTCCGGGGCGGTGTGACCGTAGCCTGAAAAGATGGGATACAGAACGGAAGAAGGAGGGAGGGAGGGAGGGAGGGAGAGGAGAGAGAGAGAGAGATAGGGAGAGAGAGAGATCCTCACCGACAGTAGTAACGACAGTGATGGCGAAGTACAGAGCTCCCGCGAAGTGCCACTGCGGACCGGCGCGGTGCGAGCGCGCCCGGAGGGCTGTCTCCTCGAAGAGCACCATGTCCCTGCAAGTATCTCTCCCTCTCTCTCTCTCTCTCTCTTTCCCCCCCCCCTCCCTCTCTCTCTCTCTACTCACTCCTCGCTGAACTGGTACTTCTTCCACAACTCCTCCTTCTTCACCCGCAGCTCCTCCCTCGTCTCCATATCCCTCTCCTCCTCCAGTATACCGAACAGGCACGCGCCTACCTGAAGGTGAAAAGTGGTTGAACAAAGGTTGAGGTAGTACTCAATATAAACAATACTTTCTAGATTGACTGAACCGCTGAACAGCACATATCCACATCTCTCTAAAAAGGTAAAACTTTCCGTTTGTGTAAAAAAAGGAACTTCTCTTTCGGAAGCTAACTCTGAAGAGAATTGGTTTTGGTTCAGACGTTCGAAAAAAAAATATTAGTTTCGAACCAGGAGGTAGGAGAAGGTGGAGAGGATGAGCATCAGGGCACGACTGTTCTTATTGGCCGTGTTGAGGTGGATCTCCGGCATGATGTGCCTGCAACTCTCTCTCTCTCCTCTCTCTCTCTCTCTCTCTCCCTCTCTCTCTCTCTCCCTCTCCCTCTCCCTCTCTCTCTCTCTCTCTCTCTCTCCCTCTCCCTCTCTCTCTCTCCTCTCTCTCTCTCTCTCTCTCTCTCTCTCTCTCTCTCTAAAAACTATAGCCTCACATGTTGGCAGCTGGTAGTAGCGGACGGTTGGAATGGTGTTGGGATAAGCCTCTCTCTTCTCTTTTCAGGGTGGGCGGATGAATGGGCGCTCCTCTCACCTCATCAACACGCATTGTCCATTTGTCGCCATCCTCTCTCTCTCCCTCTCTCTCTCCCTCTCTCTCTCCCTCTCTCTCCCTCTCTCTCTTCCTATATCTCTCTCCCTCTTCCCCTCTCCCCCCTCTCTCTCTATTTCTGTCTATTCTCTCCCCTCTCTCACACCCCAGATGCCACCACAAGCATTCAGATGAGCTGTCATTGTTGCGAGACGAAATTTGGGTGGACATGTAGAGTATAGAGAAATCCCCCATTCCATTTTCACGGTGTCGGTCATACGAGGGCGAAATGGCGAGAACATTGTGCAAATCAAGCCCCATGGAAGGTTTCTTGTCCAAAATACGGTATAAACGCCAGAAATTGCACATTTCTGGACCCAGGTTGGTCCCTGGGGCACTATAATCTAAACTACGTAGGCGAAAACAACCTTAAAGATTGTGGAATTTGCGCATGAATATACATACTAGTTCAAGCGAAAAGTGTGCAGAGATAGAGTGACGGTGATGTTTCTCCAAATCGCCATTTCCGGCATTTGGTCCAATTGACAAATCATATTTGGTATGTTTTCACATTCCGACTCAAATTCAAAAACCAGAAAGGTGCACGTTCCTGGAATGAGAACATGCGATAAGAAAATACCTTGTTCTTGTTATGCGAAAGAGTTATGATTGCTACAACGTAACAAGTGTACAAGTGTTTATTTGTTCTCTATCCCCCCCTCTCTCTCTCTCTCTCTCTCTCTCTCTCTCTCTCTTCCTTGAGAGCCGAGTGCTGTGTTGGCTGCTGGAGTGACGGATTACAAGGCCAATCAATCGCCGATCCATTCCCGAATTATCACAGCCCAATCAGATGACATGTTCCGAATGTCTCACTCCATCACTTGCCTCTCACTTCGGAGAGGGAGGGAGAGAGAGGGAGAGAGAGAGAGAGAGGGAGAGAGAGAGAGGGAGAGAGAGAAAGAGAGGGAGAGAGAGTCCTCTTCCGCATCCCTCACTCACTCATCTATCGATCCCACTGCTTTGATCTGACTGGGTGATGAGATGAGAGAAATCCGGCAAGTGAGAGAGGGGCACTTTACAAAGTCCGTGATCCTCTCTCTCTCTCTCTCTCTCTCTCTCTCTCTCTCTCTCTCTCTCTCTCTCCTCTCTCTCCACTCTCTCAGTCAGCACACTCGCCCTTTGCGTGTCATACGCATGTCACCTATTCCAATTATTACACAATTGTCTGTCCGGTTTATATATTTTTAAAACAATTTTTATACGTTTGTGGTTGCTTCGGTGTGTCCTCTCTCTATCTCCCTTCTCACCTCCAGGGAATATGGCTCTAATGCGAGAATTGGGTACACGCACGTCTCGCGGACCTCCCAATCCCATAGAAGACTCTCTCCCTCCCTCCCTCCCTCTCTCCCTCCCTCTCTCTCCCTCCTTCCCTCCAATGAGGAAGATACATGAGGTGCATCTTTCTCTCGAATTCGGCATCTTGTGGTGCTAACTCAATTACTCACTCGGTCCCCCTGCCAAATAACGAAAGTGTGAAGAGAGAGAAAGAGAAAGAGAAAGACACAATGCCACTATACACTTGCATTCGCTTCCTCGTTTCTTTTTTGTGTTTTGTGGGTTTCTGATATTTTCAAGAACGATCCCAGATTTGGTGGCGGATTTGTAACTCTAGAAATGTCGACGGCTGGGAAACTGGATGGAAACTGGCAACAGCCCATCAATGCAAATGTGCCGATGTGGTCTATTCGTCTATTTTCTTGTCGTCACTCTTCTCTCTCTCTCTCTCTCTCTCTCTCCATATGCGACTCTCTCTCCCCTGGGACCAACCTATGCGAACCTATGTTGCGCGCGCGCCGATTATTCGATGTTCGCGCTGTCGATTCGATATGCAAATGAGAATATGAGGAGTGGTGAATGGATAGAGTTCAGTTTCAGTGTCTCGCCCTCTTAGATATTTCCAATGACCTTTTCCGCAGATATCCAATTGCCAATGAACGTGATGTATTTTATGGGAATTATACGAACGATGAATGAACTCGCGCTGACCAAGGCGACCTAGTCATTTTACACTCTTCCTTCTCCTATCTCTCTCTCTCTCTCTCCTATCTCTCTCTCTCTCCTATCTCTCTCTCTCTCTCTCTCTCTCTCTCTCCGTCAGTTCCGCGCCGACTCATGTCATCAAATCGAATGGAAGCTCGAGTGGCCGCCGCTGCTGCTAGAGAGAGAGAGAGAGAGAGAGAGAACACCTCTCACTCCTCGTAAATCACACCCGCAGCAGCATGCACGACGCGAGGTAAACATCACTACGAAGGAAGACGCGCGCCGCTTCTAACTGGCCCAATCTGCCCACTCCTTCAGCCAATCCCGACGTTCTTTCGCGGACTCATCCAATTTCGAGCCACCCATTCCTCCAAAACCGCCAATCTCTAGTAATCCATCGTGTTTTTCGCGCTGATTCCGCCTATCACCTTCCAATCTCACCTCTACTTTTTCCCCCAGGAGTAGGAAGAGAGAGAGAGAGAGAGAGAGAGAGAGAGAGAGAGAGAGAGAGAGAGAGCTGTTGACTCTCTACGGCGGCGTGTGTCGGAAGCCGGTGCCTCTCGGCGAGCGAATTTCGTTACCGTCAGATGAAAAGGCGCCATCCTTTCAGTTCCAGTCGAGATTCACGCTTTGTATCGCGATTGCGTTACGCACTCTCTCGCACTTTTCCGCCATTTTTTTCCTTATAGGATCCAAAAGAACTAACGATAAAGGATAAAGGATCACAGAGAGATCAGTTGCTTAGAGTCTTCTTTTCTCCTTCAAGCTTTTTTTATTTTCAAATTTCTCGTGAATAAATTGTAATAATAAGTTTATGTAAAAGTAAATGTAGAAATCCCCTTTGACATCTTTCTTATGAACTTCATTTTGAAATAGATCTCAGTATGAAATGAACGAAAGTGTGGTGGGGGCCACCTGTTGTGATGTTGTCTACCAATCCCACCCCAGTGATACATGGAGGGTGGTGGCAAATGCGTCACGCCTTTCCTCTCTCTCTCTCTCTCTCTCTCTCTCTCTCTCTCTCTCTTCTCTCCCTCTCCCTCTCTCTCCTCTCTCCCTCTCTCTCCCTCTCTTTTATCACAATCACGTATCATCATGCAGTAACACCAATATCTCTCTCGTTTTGCAGCCTGGTAGCCGTTCCATTTTTTCCTAGTTTTCCCTCTTAGAGTACATGAAACCTATAACTGTATCCGAGTGATCTTTCATCTCTGCTCCTCTTCTCTATTTGTTGATATGTCAGTGTTGCGGGGGTCCGATAAGTGATATGATATCCGATCGATACTCACTAGCGGCGGGTCCACTAGTCCACTTGACTCTAGCGCTACATCAAAGCAAACATCACAGAACAAGCGCTCTGTATACGTGATCACCTGAAATCATCCGTTTATCTCTGAACTGCCTATGTTCTGTTCTTTGTAAATTTTATAAATTATGTTTTATGTATTAAACTTTTGTGCAGGAAAAGCCACCTTCTCTCCCCACCCTCTGAGCTAATGCAATAGAAATAGAAAGAGAGAGAGAGTCTCGGGACCCCCTCAATTCCGAATTTCTTGCCTCTCTCTCTTTCTTTCTCGCTTCGCGCTTCCCTTGTTGTTTTCAATATGTCCCGCCTCGTTTCGCCCCGCCCCTATTTTCCCGCGCCACTTTCATAGTGTTGCTACTTCTTTCTTTAGACTTTCGACGCTTCTGCCAGGCGCTGATTTAATATGCACATAGTTACAATCGCCAGCTATTTCAAAGAGCGCGCAGGCTCACTTATAGAAGAAGTTCTCTATGCCTCGAGTTTCTTTCTTTGCCGCCGGAAATATTGCTTTGCTAATTGTGAATCGCGATGTAGCATAGTTGCAGCCTTATTAGACCTCAGAGCCCTAAACAACTTTGCAACTCTTTCCGGTAAAGAGGATTTCTTGTCTCGAATCTCCCTCTTATTCTCGCAAGGACATTCGATACTCGTGTTTGCAATAGGGATCAAACGGATATGTATCTCTCTCTTTTCCCAGAGTGCATGCGTTGCAAATGTGACTTCTTCACACAGATTCGGTTTCATTTTCATCCCTCGCGTCCCTCTTATGACTGAGAGAGTTAGACAGCCAGACAGCCAGTAGGTAGAGAAAGAGAGAGAAAGAGAGAGAGGTGACCCTCCCTCTCTCTTTTTATACAAGACGACCTGCCTCAAAGTGCCATTTCTTCGCCAGTCGCAACGGCCATTTCTTGTTTTCGAGCCAATTACCCGCTTCTATTCCACTTTCTATTGTCTTCCCAGGGAACGCATGGGGAGAGAGAGGGGGGGGGGGGAGAGAGAGAGAGAGAGAGAGAGAGAGGGAGAGAGGGAGAGAGAGACCGGGGCAGCCACTGTCATTACCGCAGTGGTGCCATTTCATTATGAATTTCTCTCCTCTCTCCACACAAGCAGACGTTGTTTGTCCCCCCCATGGGTCTCTAATTTGTCCACCGAATTCGAAGGAAGGAGGGAAAACACTCTCCGCCGACGGCAGCCCACTACAATTTACATGTACTTGTGTGTGCATCCCACGTCCTCTGCCCAAGTTACCCAACTAATCCCTGGACTCTCCCGAATTGAAGTCTTCTTGTCGTCAGGTCCGTCACCCGTTGCCGGATATGCTAATCCCCCGCTCTCTCTCTCTCTCTCTCTCTCTCTCTCTCTCTCTCTCTCCCTCTCTTTCTCTCTCTCTCTCATCCGCTCTTGTTGTGTGTGAGTTCCCATCTGCCTTCTTCCTACATACTCTGTCATTATCTCATTCACTGTGTTGCTGTGGCGGAATCACCAATCACTATTATCTTTATAAGGATTAGCTATTCACTCTTTTTTCAATAGCAATATCATGTTTTTTTTCCGTGTTATCGTGTTTATTGTGAAACATTTGCATTTTTTTCTCACCGATTTTAACGCGTTCTCCTGTAACTTTACTCTCTTGCAAAAGGAGAATCTAAGACTTTAGAGATCGACTACGACTCGTATGTTGTCATCGCACTAGGATGAGGCTGACAATACCCTTGGTCGCGGCGGTCCTTGCGACTGTCAGGTGGGCTTCTTTTTTTGTACGCAATGCTGACGTCATAAATAAACGAACAAACAAACACCAACAACCCTTGCAGCTGTGCGGACATGCGTTCGGTGACGACATCGTGGGGCGTGGTTCGGGGTGAGGTGGTGAGTCCTGGGGCGGACGACCTGCCGCCAGTCGCACAGTACCTCGGCGTGCCATATGGAGTCGCACCCAGTGGACAGGTACGGGGCAGCAACATCGTTCTTCCTCTTTATGCACTCTTTTCGAGACATCATATTCGATTTGTTGAAACTATGGAAAAATTTAGTGCCATAGTCTTCCTTCGAACCCCTTCGCATAGTAATCTCTTGAATACAGGGGATAATTTTACCTCTAGAAAAATCTGAAATCAGAGAAGAAAAATATCCAGAATTATTTGTATCTAACACATTTCTGGATTCGTAAGCGCCTTTTCAGTGTCCATAAGCTTTCATTCATGACCGCATCAACGATTACCGAATCGTAATTTCTACCTCATCCCTTTATTTCTTTATTGTAATAATGACAATATTCTTGCAGTACCGCTTCAACATGGCTATTTCGGCTGCCAAGTGGACACACCTACCCAAGGACGCGCGGGCACAGCCGGCAGTCTGCATACAGACTGACATGCCAGAACTCAGCGAGACCAAGTCAGCAGGACATGGCTCTGTCTCTGTCTCTCTCTCTCTCTCTGTCTCTCTCTCTCTCTCTCCCTCTCTCCCTCTCACCCTCCTATGCCAGGGCGTTCCGCTACACCTCTGCGCAGCACTTCGATCTACTGCACCGTCTGCTGCCCCGACTGAAGAGACAGAGCGAGGACTGCCTTCACATGAATCTATTCGTGCCGGAGAGGCTGGGTGGGTAGACATTCTAGGCTGGGACAGGATTTGATACATCTAAGCTAGTATGTTGCCATGTTATGGTTATGACATCTTCATTCTTATCCACAGAATAGTCCCCCTATCAGTCTCGTCGTGCTCACCCTACAAGCTACAAGCTACAATCGGTTCGAGATTCTTGATGTAATACATCAAGAATCTCGAAATGTCGTCCCAAGCGCAAGATCTACTTGCAAGCTTGTTCGCAGAAATGGCCAGAGTCCCTGGACAAAGAGATTCCTTCTCCTTTGCAGACCCGTCCTCGTCCTCCCCCCTCCCTGTGCTAGTCCTCGTCCACGGGAGTGAGTACGGCTGGGGAGCCGGCACCGCGTACAACGGAAGCGTCCTCGCCGCACACTCACAGGTCAGCCATCTTCGTCTCCCCATCTTTCTCTCGGACATGGACACGCCTCCCTTTTAGGTCATTGTCGTGGCGCTCAACTACCGCCTCGGAGTGTTTGGTGCGTTGTACTTATTATACCGGGCAGCACTGTATTCGAAACACCGTTTTGTCACGCATAATTGATTAAAGGGTGTTCTTAGATGCACTTTTACCCTGAACTATCGTTCGGGTTGGTCCAAAGAAGGTCCAAACATGCCCCGAACAGCCTTGTTTTCAATGAGAAACTGTTGGCCCAAACACCTCCTATTGAGGTCAAACTTTGCCCGAACACGTCCGAACATCGCTCGGCAGCCCCAAACAACCCCGAACTATCCACCCAAAACAATGAAAGGAGAGAGAATTGCTTGGAACTCTCTGGGTCCCGAAACGAGTGACCTTTCATGTGAGGATAGAGTCTGATAGCATGACATCATGCCAGGCTGCGCGACCGCTCGGTCGAAACAGCTGATCGACTGCGATGAGAGAACGTGTAGAAAGTTGGCTCTGGTTTTGATTGTTTTGTCATTAATTCATTAACTTGTGACCTGTTTCAAGTGATATGTGCTCTGATAGTGTTTCTTTCTCTGATATGTAATCATCAGCCCCTGGAATACATAATCAAGTGATTGAATTCAGAAATCAATATCGAAATGGAGGAAACTGGAGCCCCAAGGCATATCACACGAACCACACAAAGAAAAGGCAAATATAGGGAGTACAATTCACAAAAAAGTCATTGACAAATCTCCAAACATAGTGATATAATCAACAAGAACTTCACAAACATCCTTTTTCTCATCGCAGTCGATCAGCTGTTTCGACCGAGCGGTCGCGCAGGCTGGCATGATGTCATGCTATCATACTCTATTCTCACATGAAAGGTCACTCGTTTTGGGACCCAGAGAGTTCCAAGCAATTCTCTCTCCTTTCATTGTTTTGGGTGGATAGTTCGGGGTTGTTTGGGGCTGCCGAGCGATGTTCGGACGTGTTCGGGCAAAGTTTGCCCTCAATAGGAGGTGTTTGGGCCAACAGTTTCTCAATGAAAACGAGGCTGTTCGGGGCTTGTTTGGACCTTCTTTCGACCAACCCGAACGATAGTTCAGGGTAAAAGTGCATTTAAGAAGACCCTTAAAGGGCCTTATTAGATGCATTTTCACCCCTAATAATCGTTCGGGGTGGTCTAAAGAAGGTCCAAACAAGCCCCAAACAGTCTCGTTTTCCATGGGAAACTGTTGGCCCAAACACCTCTTATTGAGGGCAAACTTTGCCCGAACACGTCCGAACATCGCTCGGCAGCCCCAAACGACCCCGAACTATCCACCCAAAACAATGATAAGAGAGAATACTACTCGAAACTCACTGGGTCCCGAAACGAGTGACCTTTCACGTGAGGGCAGTAAATGATAGTATGACATCATGCCAGCCTGCGCGACCGCTCGGTCGAAACAGCTGATCGACCGAGATGAGAAAACGTGTAGTAAATTGGTTCTGGTTTTGATTGTTTCGTCATTACTTCATTAACTTGTGATCTGTTTCGAGTTATATGTGCCCTGATAGTGTTTGTTACTCTGATAGCCCCTGGAACACACAATCAAGTGATTGAATTTAGAAATTAATATCGAAATGGAGGAAACTGAGCCCCAAGGCATATCACACGAATCACACAAAGTAAAACCAAATATAGGGAGTACAATTCACAAAAAAGTCAATCGCAAATTTCCAAACACAGTGATATTATCAACAAGAACTTGACAAACATCTGTTTTCTCATCTCGGTCGATCAGCTGTTTCGACCGAGCGCTTGCGCAGGCTGGCATGATGTCATGCTATCATTTACTGCCCTCACATGAAAGGTCACTCGTTTCGGGACCCAGAGAGTTTCTCTCTCTTTTCATTGTTTTGGGTGGATAGTTCGGGGTTGTTTGGGGCTGCCGAGCGATGTTCGGACGTGTTCGGGCAAAGTTTGCCCTCAATAAGAGGTGTTTGGGCCAACAGTTTCCCATTGAAAACGAGACTGTTTGGGGCTTGTTTGGACCTTCTTTGGACTACCCCGTACTATTATTAGGGGTGAAAATGCATCTAAGAAGGCCCTTAAAAACAGAAATACACACAGTCACGTTTCGGGAATGAAGTCAGAAGACAAATCAATAAAATTCTTCATTGCAGGATTCCTCGGTCGGTGCGACGGCGTCTCGTGCCAGGGCAACAGCGGCATCTCCGACCTCGTCTCCGCACTCGCCATGCTACAGGTAGGGGGCGGGGCGTGGAGGGGCGTGGTCTGACTGTATAGCACTGAGTGAGTGCGAATCAGAGTGTCCGTTGTAGACAAACGCTGAAGAATACTGTTAGCGACATGATTGTTATCACTGATTGTTATGAATGCAGGGCATTTTGCCGGCGTTCGGGGGCGACCCGAAGTCGGTGACTGTGATGGGGTGGGGCTCCGGCGCCTCGCTCGTCTCACTTCTCATGGCAAGCCCCCTCACACAACCCAACAAGAGACTCTTCCGGTGGGTGAGAGACCTGTGATTGTTTACTTTGAGCAGCTACGGACCTGTATCTGAAGAACATACCAATCATTTATTGTTTGTTTGTTTTGTTGTTTACCAAATGAATCCCGGTAAACGCAGCATGGTTGGTCGCATACGCGCACAACAATCCTGCAACGAGGGATTGGAAGTGGGAGAATGGACAACAAAAACAAAAAAAAAGTGTCAAACAACAAGTTCTTCAGCCGCGCGATCCTTCTCGACGGAACGGCGCTGTCACCCTGGGCCATGTCCGCCAATCCACAGCAACACTTCATGCAACTCGTCGATGCACTGGGGGTACGGAGAAAGAGAGAGAGAGAGAGAGAGAGAGAGAGAGAGAGAGAGAGATTTTCCAGTGTGCCTCTCGGAACAAGACGGGCACGTTCAACGAGGGCGTCGAGTACTGGGTGCGATGCATGCAGGACCACTCGGCGGAGAACGTCACTAAGGTATGTCCAATTGGTCAATTCAAAGGTCTTGTGTACGCTGCATCCTTGCCTCGATTACGATTTCTATAATCCATCGTACTATCTCATTTTGGCATGCTTGAAATGCGCACTTTTTCCTCGGCTGCGCCTCGACATTCCGAATCAATAAATCAGCCGAACATCTTTCAGGCGATGCAGTCTATCTCTGTGCCGACGTTCCTGTCCGCTTTCGCTCCGATCGTCGACGGTCAGCTGATCCCGAACAGACCCCGCGTCTCCTTCTCCTCACAGTACGGGAGCCTGTTCAGGGAGATAGACCTCATGGTCGGTGACAAACACCTTCACCCTTCATCTCATTATTCAATTATTACTTCGGTTGAATCTCTCTCAGATTACTCTCGAATTTTGAGTTGCGGGTTGCTCCCGAATTCCCCGAACATCGTTTTCGAAGTGAATAACCGCAGCTTGAAAAAGTGTAGCAAAGAGGGCTATTCAGGTGGGCACAGTGTCGAACCCCGCACATCACCTGCTCTCGAACGATGACCTGAAGAACGGGATCAGCAAGGAGCGGCGGGAGAAGATATTCCGAACTCTCATCAGGTACACTTGATTTCCATCGCTGATGCGATCTCACCCTCTCTGTACCTCTTGGTGCGGTTTACATAAAACCCAGTGAAAAGGGTACCGATTCAACTTTGCAGTGCGGACAGTTGCGATTTAAAAATAGAAGTATCAACTCAAAAAATAACACGTTCAGGAATCTGTACGAGTACCATCGATCTGAGTTGCTTGCCGCGGTTTCGAACGAGTACACTGACTGGGAGAACCCCACCAACCATCCCAAGTCGCTCCGCAATGGTGCGTCGGCGAAAGTTTACTTTGTTTTACAGTGCAGGTACCAATATTGTAATTTTGGTCGATAGTTGATCAGAAGTTACACTGTTATAGTCTTTTTCCAGGCGTGCTAGCTGCTCTTTCCGACGTGCTCTTCGTGTCTCCTCTCATCGAAACCCTTCGGATGCACGCGGGGGAAGACGCTAGGAGAGAGGCAAACACGTTCCTGTGAGTTCCTGTGATTTCTCTCTCTCTCTTCTCTCTCTCTCTCTCTCTCTCTCTCTCTCTCTCTCTCTCTCTATTTATCTTTGAGGACATTCACCCCTGTGATTTTGTTGTCATGTGCCATTCATCCAGATCAATATTCTATTGTTTTCCGAAAAATCGATAATCGATTGTTTGCTAGGTTCGTGTTCGGCCACGAGACGCGTTCCTGGCAGACGGAACAGCCGAACAGCGGAATCCGCGGCGCACTCAGCGGAGACCACCTCCCTTATATACTGGGTAATTTTATTTGTTTTACAGTTTATTTGTTTTACAGTTCATTTATTCATTGCTTTTAATATACAATACGGTTGGAATTAGATAGTGGCTGGTTCGAGTTGTCGCTCGCCGTCTGTTGCGAGAATCCGACGCTGGGCTGTTTGATGCCGAAGAATTTCCGCAGCTGGATTTTGAGTTGCTCACTGAAAACAGATTCGATAAATATAAATCCAACATTTGAGAAAGAAGCTTACCTGAAGATGCATAGCACAAACGGATTGGAAAGAGTGAGCACATCGGACGCTACTGGTGCGAGAACCGAGTTTATGATGAAGGCAGTAGACAAACCCTTGTAGCGAATTATCTGAACGAGCAAAATGAGACATATTTTTTGGACAGTGAATCAAACGTACAGTGATAGTGAATGCAGTGAGCTGAATAACGAATTGTGTGAAGCCAATCAAGAATAATTGTTTTTCGACGCGCGTCTTCAAATTTTTGTGATAAAGACATATGGTCAGGAGAGATAAACTGTTAGTGACGGCATTACAAAATACTATGATGCAACTAAATACGATAACTTTGTGGTAAAACTCTGCGCTCTGCAAGTTGAAAATAAATAATACGTGATTATAATGATGGGCAAACCGTGCTAGTTGACATTGTATAGACATTGGAAGAGTTCACATAATAATAGCGTGTGGGAGACTCGATAATCAGTGGAAAGTTGACAATCGCGGCAACACCGAATATGAGAAACAATGCAGCGTGGCTCAGGCCGTTTTTCCATATCTGAAAAAACAAAAATATTTTGTTTCATCAACTCTGACGTTTTCACCGCACTACCTTTTCCGTTATGAGTCCATACCAAATACTCGTGAGGCGATTGAGTGAGATACAAAAATGGCTCGAATACTGTGCATATGCACACGCAAACGACAAAAATCGCGAGAGTTGGCAAACTGGCTGGGGGAAAATTAGAAGCAGCGGCTCGAAGAGCGATCCTTGCTGTGTGAACGCAGGAATTTTATTCGACCAAAAGACGTTCACCCAAGTTGTAATGTCCTAAAATGATCATTTATGACTTCAATAATATCAAAAGAACATTGAACTTACAACAGCAGCGGTGACGGTTGTTAGAAGAACAAAAGATGGGTTGAATTTCTGGCGCACTGTCCACATAAGATGGAGAACGAGGATGTAGAAAGAAATGCATGGAGCACCCAGGACAAAATATAGAATCAGGACTGGAAACATTCTGGAATAGACCTATAACACAATTGAATTCACATCCACACTTTTCTAGGTGGAGCAAAAAGACTTTCAATCTTGATATCACGCAATGCATACACATATTTTTTTCATATCGCGTGCTAGATCGAAACACAAGACAAGCAAAAATGAAAAAAAATCAACTAGGGTTAGCTACAGTAAGCTTAGCATGTATGAACGTGTCTTCTCAGGAGACTCACAGTGCCTTCACACGATAGACGTTGTAAACACTGAGTGTAATTACATATTCTCAAAAATGTGAATGTCCTTAAAGATAAATATAGAGAGAGAAAACAGAGAAAGAGAGAGAGAGAGAGTGAGATTGAAAGAGACCATTTCAGGTTACCCTCTCACTCGAGGGGACAGGGAGGACAAGTTGTACTCTGGCTTCTCTGCCGATGACCGAGGCCTCTCCCGAGTGATGATGCAGTATGTCGGAAACTTTGTCAAATCCGGGTCAGTGTTTTTCCCTTTCCTTGAGTTTGCAGGTAAAGAACGAGAGTTCTGTTTATGCATTTGGAAAGTTTGGGGAGACTGGTGCAGAAAAGAGTAACATTAGAAAAGGAGGAAAGGAATTGTTAATAAGTTTAAAATTGGTGTATACGCAACATGATTTATATACTTCGTGTTTCTACTTTTTAGATCTAAAAAAATCAATCAGACAAGCACACAATTACATAAGCAGTTACAGTATTCATAATTCGATAATGAGTCCATTGTTTTTATGTAGTTCATATTTCAAATACATTTATTTTAATGACGCACATATATTTTTTGTTAGTTCTTTGGGGATTTCGATTTTGCGATCAACATCGCTTAAAAATAAATCTCAGAAAACACACTTTGACACGTATAGAAAACCCCCTATGACAGAATGACATTTCCTCTATTTTCTCTTAGTAAAAACACGTCAACTCGAATTCCTCTGAAAGTGTGTCTGATGAAAAGAAAATGTAGAGTGAGAGAACGAGAGGGAGGGAGAGGTGTGTGTGAGAGAGAGAGAGAGAGGGAGAGAGAGAGAGAGAGAGAGAGAGAGAGAGAGAGAGAGATCTATGTCTCTGCTGCAGTGACCCGTCGAAGCCTTCTCCGATAAGTGCGCAGTCCCCGATGGAGGAGCGTTTCCACTCCGTCGCCTGGCCTCAGTTCGACCAGCCTGGAAGGGAGAGCTACCTAGACATCACAGACAGACCCAGAGTCAAGAACTACTACAGGCGAGTAGTCACCAATTATTACTCGAGTAGTCCTCGGGTACTCGGTCAACCATTCAACTTTCGTGAGCCTCTAGTTAAAAGTCTGTGACGTCATCTGATCCAAATTCATTACATTCATCGATGGACCCCTTGTAAGCAGCAAGAGACTTGTACTCGAGAGCCTTAGGTCAGTCCCCTTATTGGCTAGGTCGACGGTTGTAGTTGACGACTACAGGCTAGATTACAGGCTGCTTTCTAATACTAATTTACAAAAAAACCAACCGACAACAGATTTTGAATTTATTGTTGTTCAGGAATGCGCAAGTGGGCTTCTGGACTGGACTTGTGCCGAAGTTGCATGCGACCGGAAGCGAGAGTGCCACTGTGCCACTGGTAAGGGAGAGGGAGGAAGAGAGAGAGAGGGAGAGAGGGGGAGAGAGGGAGGGAGAGGGAGGGAGAGGGAGGGAGAGAGGGGGACAGGGAGGGACAGGGAGGGAGGGAGAGGGAGGGAGAGGGAGGGAGAGGGAGGGAGAGAGGGAGAGGGAGAAAGAGGGAGGGAGAGAGAGAGGAGAGATAGAAAGGATATGATACACCTACAGGAACACCACTTGCTACCCGACCACTTTCGCCACGACTCGTTCTTCGGCAAGGTAAATCTCTTCTCTCTCTCTCTCTCTCTTTCTCTCTTTCTCTCTTTCTCACCCCCCTCCCTTTCAGGTCCGTCCGTTCTCTCCCCTTCCCTCGCAGCCCTTCCCCCCTCCGCCCCTCCCACCCACACCCCCGCCACAGGGACTGAAGAAACCCAGCACCAGTGAGTTACCACCAGTTTTAGAAGCATACTGTAGTTGAGCTGACTGACGTGAATGTGTACAAAGTGTAGCCAGGTTAAAATAACGGTGAAGGTCCTCCGAAGCGTGGTAGATAACTAAAGTAAGTGTAAGCGTAGCGTAAGCCGTACGAGGGATCACCTGGTGCAGTAGTATGATATGTGTTGCAGCGAAGCCGCCGTTCCCCCACCCACAGACTCGACCCCTGCGGCGACGGCCGTGCAGAGCGGGGAGGATACAGCACTATGCTCAGTGTCACCGTCAGCAGCTACTCCTTTCATTCTTCCTTGTGGCTTGCGGAGACTCAGGAAAAATTGTTTCAGGTAGCCGTCGGCTGGCAGTCTCCTCTTCCTCAACATTTGTGTATTCTTTGGACTGTATAGACAGGTATGGACTATATTTGAGATGTGGTCAGTCTCTCTGAAACCGATTCCGAAGTGTTTCGACGGTTTCCTAGACATTCGTAGGAGCTCAGAAGTGATTTGGCGCTTATCGGCATTGATATCGGGATTCGGGAGTGTTTTTTTGGCATTTCGGAAAATTGAAGAAAGAAGAGACTGCAACTTGATCGAATCAGCGACGTTGTTTCAGTGCGACAAGAACAAGAAGTCAAAGAAGAAGCTGCAGCTGCAGTACCAGACGTACGCCTCTGGCCACGCTTCCGGCGGAGACATGAACTACAACATCAACTCGCCGGTACGAGGGTTACTGTTAAGATTGGACTCACTCATTTCGTTTTCACACACAACACATCTCAGTTTTCTAAACCTCGCACGTTTTCTCACACATTTTGCTTCTCGCTTCCTTACCCCTCTTGCTAATCTCACAATGATCACACACACGCCCCGCCCCCTCAACACCCCGCCCCCATCCCTCGCAGATGCCTCCGCCGCCGCCGCAGATCGGCCAGCACCCGTCGATAGCGTCGACCGGCAACCAGAGTCTGATGCTCAACGACGACTTCTACTTCCCGATGGGCGGCGCGTGCGGCAGCCTGCCGAGGAACTCCGTGCATGGAACAGGTTACTGGTGGTGGTGACTGGTGGTGTTTGGTGACTGGTGCATGCGTTTTCACCTCGGTTGCTTCCCGCTTCTCACACTGGCACACTAACGTACACATGTGGTATAGCGACCATAGCGACCACAAAACAACAAGGATTTGTAGGAGCCGCTACTCGCCTCGTCGTCTTCGCACAAGCCGCCGCCGCTCCGACCGGGGGGTGTCGCCGACCTGCCCCGCCACGGCCGGTCCGCCATCACATCTGCCATGATGCACTCCAGGGGAAACAGCCTCGCCAGCAGCGCAGCCGCACCACCCACCCTCGAGGAGATCCAGGTGTAGGTCCGCTGAGAGGCCTAGGGACAAGGGTCCCTATGGTCCTACTAGGACGCCAGTGGGGAGCGATGCTATACTATCAACAACAGGGTCTCTTCTTTCACGACAATCTGATTGTTTTTATGATGTTCTTTTCATATTCACTCGATCTCTCTCCTTGGCGTTGTCCGTCACACCGTCCAGTGTACATTTCTATTCGCAAGTTTGCATATTGATTACTTATTGATTATTCCGAATCTGCTGAATGTTGGTGTAAGGCTCAATTCTCAAGTATTTCTGTGTGCGAAAGCGTTTATCGCATTGTCTCATTTTATTGTGCATATTTTGAATAAACTCTTCACAATCAAAAATTAGTAATCACTTTATTATTCAACAATATTTACAAGCGAGACAGTTTTTGTACGGCTTCTAGAGACCCGTGGGAAAATGAGCAAGCGACGGGAGTGAAGGAATGAGATAAGGAATAAGATTCATCAGTAAGCGATCCAGTCCTTCCTGAACGAGAAGGTAAATGAACAAGATAACAACGAACAAGTAACAGGTGAACAATGACTCACCTGAGATACAGTCCCGATCCGGTGTTCTTGAGATAGTGGAACCTCCTTGGGAGCGAGGGAGACGTAGGCAAGCCACCACGCCATCGGGTCGTCCGTGCGAGAGAAGACACTGGGAGGGAAGGATAGAGAGAGAGAGAGAGAGAGAGAGAGAGAGAGAGAGAGAGAGAGAGAGAGATGAAAGAGATGTGAGGAGAGAGAGAAAGAGAGAGAGAGAGAGAGAGAGAGAGAGAGATGAGAGAGAGAGAGAGGAGGAGGGGGAGGATAACATGGGGGAACATGGGAGAACAGGGAAGAGAAGATAGAGTGAAGGAAGGCAGAGACAGGGATAGACAGGAGGAGAAAGAAGGGGAAAGATAGATAGAGATGGAAGGAATGCATGAAAGCATAGATGGAGAGACTCACTTGTAGTTACAGTATGCCTGCGAGAGTCCGAGACACTGCTGGCAGCGAGGAAGCATCGAACGTCGAGGAGGGTGCGCCTAGAAAAAAGTGACATTGAGGGCGGCGCGCAGCGCCGCCCGTTTGTCTTGATCTTTGACGCGCGCAGCGCGTCACCCCCAAGGCATACTCAATTTCCTCTATCCCAATACGATGTACTCCATAGTATGTGTTTTTTGTTAGAATATCATTTGACAAGACTTATGAGTATGGATACAAGAAATAAATATCGGTTGCGGCTTCCAAAATATCCAAAACAACTTTTCGCTCATTCTGCCACTAAACGTGTTTACGACGACGACGACGACGCGCATCACGTAAGCCCCGCCACTGCACTCTGCGCTCATTGGTCGCTCGGCCCACTGTCTGTGCAATCTGATTAGTCGAACGCTCATGCCCCGCCTCTCGCTCAGCCACTCTCACATCCCGTCCTCTTGCCTCTCTCACGAGCGTACGCTCTCTGCGCGCTCTCTCTCTTCTTCCAGCCGAGCATGCCCCGCTTTTCGATCAGCCACTCTCTTTCTCTCCAGACCGTCTGATGCTCTCACTTGCGCACGCTCTCTGCGCGCTCTCTCTTTCTCGTGCGAGCCAGAATGGGCAAGCCGGCCTGAAATCAAATGGATCGATCGGTGAGGAGAGGGCCAGTGAGAGTGCTCGGCAGTTAAAGAACGTGCGAATAGGGGAGGAGCAGAGCAGTGCGGGTGAGGCTGCTTTGATCTCTGTGCCACAACTTCCCAATTTTAACAGTAATACTACCATTTCATAATATAATAAGGAAGATCAGTTTAACGCACTCGGCTCTGCAATTACAATTCATGACCGAGGGGATAGCGCAGTGGATGTGCGCGCATCATGCTGAAGGTCCCGAGTTCAATCCTCTCGGCCGCCAATGATTTACCGCTAGTCACGGTGGAGTGACGACCACCTTCACAACTTTCGTGAGCCTCTAGTCAGAAGTCTGTGACGTCATCTGATCCAAATTCATTACATTAATCGATGGACCCCATGTAAGCAGCTAGCGATTTGTACTCGAGAGCCTTAGGTCAGTCCCCTTATTGGCTAGGTCGACGGTTACATAATGAAACATAATGTTTATCGTAATCGACTAGGATAGGTATAGGATATATAGGATAGGTTGTATAACTTGAAACTGCTGATAAACAAACTTTTTAACGGTACATGCACTCGCGATATGACATGATAACTATTGAAGAATAGCTAGTTTACTCGTAGTAGAATTTCATTTCGACTAGCTAGTAACTTGCTAGGTAATGGAGCTGCTTAGGAGATGAAGGGAAGAGAGAAATTTGTATCGTGCTGGCCTGTGGGTGACTAGTAGGAAACTAGCTCGCCCAATTTTTTCCTACTAGGAAACTAGCTAAATTTTTGACTACTAGTAAACTAGTTCAAAAACTAGTAGAAAAATTTCCTACTAGTTTCCTACTAGTCATTTCAAAATGGTCCCACCACGATTTGTAATATACTGTACAGCAACATTTTCGTATTGTTTTTGACGAAAGTTGTTGTTTGTTTTTTAAAATTGTTGTTTTAATGTATTTTTCTTTGTAGTCATTTATGATATCAGAGCATGGGTGTGCTCATTCTAGTCGACCTGCCTGATCAGCATTGTCGCGCACAACATCTTTCCGTTTGTTTTTTTGTTGTTGCCAAAATATTAGATGAAAGCGCATATTCATAACTTCCGTCGTCATCTCCGTCTTCATCTCCGTCTTCAAACCCCTCATTCATCTTCTTTTTCAAATTATATTTCCCAGTATGTATTGAATCTTAAACAATTCCCGATCCGTTTACACCGATTCGCCATATTGTTCCATTGTTCGCTTTCGCTTTTTTCACTCACATTATCTCGCTCCGAAACAATTGTTTTATCACTCAACTTTGGCACAGCATAACGTGTGATTACAGGTGATTTGCGAGCTGGCAAGGACCCCGTACATGCGTCGCGCGTGGTTCGCCCATGTGGCGCACTTCATACGTCATCAAGCAGGCGAGGTGAGACGAGGAATTGATTGTATTTCACTCTGCTGACCATCTTCAACGATTTGATTGATATTAATCACGTTATGTGAGCTAATAGCGTAGTAGCTAATAGCGCTAGTCTGTAAATGAATGATAGACATTTATCGCGTGCAATAATGTGTGTGATAACGAGAACAATGAGTGAACAAAAACAAACGATATGAGAACACAAGCAATGAGACACCGAGACGCGCGAGTGACCCACCGTGAAATAAGCCAGTAAGAGACGATAAAGAAGAAAATAGAGAAAAAAAGAGGTGGAAGTGTGAATGAGTTGTATAGGTATTGTATTTGTATAGGTATTGTATTTTTACAATTTTAGGTGACGTGCCGCGGTATGGAGAGCGGACACCGACACGGCCTCGCTGGGTCTTCATCACTAGGCAAGGTGAGAATTATGTTCTATAGTGGGCGTGTGTGGTAGAGCGTTGCCTGATATGACATCTGCGTACTCTCAGCAAGAGCCATGATATCGAGTATTGGCAGCATGACCACCAAATGAGGCTGTCATAAAAAAAACAAGGTCAGAGGTAATTGCAATCAGTGAAGCCTCTGATGATTGTTGATTTATCTTGAATGTTCTTTTTGAGGCGACTGGCTCGTCACGTGGAGTCGGTGATCGAAGTTCGGATAATCTGAGGCGCACGCGCGCACGCCAAGCTTCATCTCAGGTGAGGGGTAGACAACTGATTGTCATGAGCGGTGATGAGAATTTGTTGCGTTGCGTTGATTGAAGTTCACAAAACGTGTTCAAGGTCGCATGTGAACGATGACGGCGTGACCACCCGAGTCGTGTTCGAGGACTTCATCTCCAGTCAGATGGCGGCGGTCGTGCGCCAAATGAGGAAGACATTTTGGAAGCTCCTGCAGGCCCACCCCATTCCGCGCTCCTTTTACTAGTTTTCAAGCAATTCGTAAAACAGCATGATCTAAGATGTTATGACGCTACACATTCGATTGCAATATTCCTGTAAACTTCATATTTATTGTCTGTAAATAATTGAATGTTTTGAGTTGTTCACTTATCGTGCTCTGATCCTCTGATGTTGAAATGATAAATTTGTTTACTCAAAATCGTTATTACTGTCCGATTTTATACAAATGACGCATAAAAATCCTACTATTTTTCAACAACAAAAAACTACTAGTAAACTAGTTCACTATTTTTCCTACTATTTTTTTCAACAAAAAACTACTAGTAAACTAGTCACTATCGTAACTAGCCGCCGACTAATTTACCACCTCACTAGTAGGAAACTAGCTCGTTTCCTAGTAGTTTTTCGACTAGTTTCCTACTAGTCGTGACTGAGCCGAGTGTGTAGCGCGCGTCAATGAGCGACCGGAAGGCGCCTGAGCGATTCGACCAAGCTATTTCGAAGGTTTCTAATTTACATACATTCGTTATTTAACACAACATTGTTCGGCAACACATGATCTATCAGTTTCAAAAAAGCGGGAATCACAGAAACTATTTTATAATTTCAAACCAGTGAATATTACTATGTAGTATTGTTGTATAAGTTATTTGTATTTTCAATCATGACATTCTGACTAGTGAGTTTGTAATATATATTTTTATTTTCGTAATTCACCAATGTGAAAAAAATTTCTTTGAAATTTGAGAAAAGGACATCCATTCTCTTTCGAAAAGTACGTAAGTAAAGAGAAGAGGTTTGTCTGGATCTGATTCAACAAAAGCACATGCATAACATCTCTTTGCAGCTGACTAAAATATCAAAACAAACCTGCTCTTTCGAATTTATGAAATAAGAACATAAATATTATGCATTATAATGATTTATTTATAGTGAATTATAATGAAAATTTGGGCTATTTCACAGTCATTTTACATTATATATTTTTAATGTTTAAAAACACATTTTAGAGTGATTCGAAAGAGCAGGTTTGTTTTGATATTTTAGTCAGCTGCAAAGAGATGTTATGCATGTGCTTTTGTTGAATCAGATCCAGACAAACCTCTTCTCTTTACTTACGTACTTTTCGAAAGAGAATCTATATTCAACCAGTTTCTCCCATGTTGCAAGTCAACCCAAAACCAAACACAGACCAATCACACCACCCCTTTACGTCGTATCCTGACATACTTGTAAAAGGACATGTTTTTCATCTCCGTTGTTGTGTTCTTGATCTCGTAAACAAGTCACCGTCTCATTCACCCACCGCTACACTTTTTGCGAGCGCGCCCGCGTATCCCTCCCTCATCGGCTGCTGCAGGCAATGGATTAGCACCAGCGACACGTTCTGCCGCACAGAGTACCGCGTGCGGATCGAACGCTAAAACAAATTATAAATTAGCATAATATGGAAGGAATGAATTTAATGTTAGCTGGCAATAGTATTTTTAAAGGTAACAACAAATATGAATTTCGCAAAACATTCTGGAGGTATGGGGAATTGAACCCCAGCCCTCTCCCATGCTAAGGGAGCGCTCTACCACTGAGCTATACCCCCACGCAGTCAATCAGTGGCGGGACAGAACACGCGCAGTCATTAGAAATAAACACGAGAATCGAAAAATATTACAGAATAATAAAAGAAAGAAAAACAAGTCACTTTTTCCTCGACCACTCTCTGGAGCATGTGCTCGAATCGCTTCTCGTCCTGGGTGGTGGCATTGGGAGACGAGTGCACACATATCATCAGAGACTGGTCCTTGCTGCAACAAAAGGATCAACGTTATCAAATTATCATATACGGATAATTACTGGGACACAATTTGTATGACGAGAAATATGCGGCATTAATAAAGAAGAGAGAGAGAGATAGAGGGAGGGAGGGAGGGAGGAAGGGAGGGAGAGAGAAAGCCACTCACCTCATCACTTTGTTCTTCACCACGTCCACGCTCAGCAAGTGATCGATCCACTCCTTGCGGTACACGTCGAACAAAACTCTGAAGAATTAATCGATACTCAATCGATAATCAATCTGTAACGCACTCCTCGGTGAGGGCGGCGTCGTCGACGGCGATGTGGTTGACCTGCTTGAGACCGGCGAGTTCCTCCGAGGAATCGGGAGGGGGGAGGAGCACGTGCGAGTAGAGACCCTCCTCCTCGCGGGGCTGCGAGAGAGGGATGAAGGGAGAAAGAGATGGAGAGAGAGAAAGGAGAGAGACTGACAATGATACAAAAGTATCCCTTCTGCAGCATGGGAAACTCGAGCTGCAGCTGGCGCCACGCCTGCGACGAGCGGATGCTGAAAGGGGCACGGTAAAAATACGGTCAGACAAAAATATACTGCAAACACCTATTGACAACCTCACCTCTCATAAAGACACGGCGTTCTGTAGAGGTATTCTCCCACCGCGTAGAGGTGCATGAGATTGAACAGCTGAAGAGAGAAGGAGGAAGTTGAGAGAGAGAGAGAGAGAGAGAGAGAGAGAGAGACGTACCAGCTTGGCCTTGTTCTGCTCCGCTTGCAACTCCCTCGTCAGAGTCACGTACATACCTGCTGGTGTGAGCAGCCATTCTAAAACAATAAATAAAAACATACGCAAAGAGAGGGAGATAGGGAGAGGGAGAGGGAAGAGAGAGAGAGAGAGAGAGAGAGAGAGAGAGAGAGAGAGAGAGAGAGAGAGAGGGAGACTCACTCAATGCGAGTCCAAGCAGCAGCAGAGGTAGCAGTACAAATAGCCACTGTCGCGCGGACAACACCCGCAGGCGAGACGACAGCGAGGACACGTGGTGTTTTACTAGAGTAACTAAGTAACTAGTAATCCAAACCAGTAACCCACCGTACTGCGACTGTAGTGCGCAGGGTGGCAGCGAGACGCGCATCTCTCACTCTCACTCTTTGCCAGCCGGTCACACTATACTATGCAAACTGGGCAGCAGTGACACAGGGTGGATCGATCGATAAGCGGCCACTCCGACGACTCACCACCCGAAGAATGACGAACCAACCAACGAACGCACAATCAGCTATCAACGCACCACATGATAATGCCAGATAGCGGTGAATCACCCTGGACGTATGCAAATTGACACGAGAATATACGAGTCAGCGAGTCACAATGAAGCCGCACTATGTATGACAACAAGGGGGAAACCCCGCGGTCGATAGGGTATCACACGCATATCACGCAATTAGTGCACCTTTATTCACACCTGCCTATCGAGCATATTGCCGCAATATTTACCGACACAGAGTGAAAGCGTTTATTCGAGCTGAACAACAGACATGTATTACAAACGTGGAATGGCACAAAAAGGAAAAGAGAGAGAAAATATCACCATGGAAGCGTGCTGGAATCTATGGAAGAAAAATGAAATATGAGGTGATTTTGACGGGCGCGCGAGATAAATTGTGACAGCCTGAGGAAATGAGAGACATGAAAAAGAACCCGAATAGCAAGCAACAATCACAATGCAATCGTAAGTAGGAGGAGATACAATTAGAATAAAGTGACAGCATTGGGATACAAAGAAGGAAAAAGGAGTATGCAAAGGAGTACATAAAAATAAACGCACGTGCTAGACGTTTCTCAGGAATGTCTATTCCAGGTACATCTTGAGTAGGTGGGGCAGGTTGAGGTGGCGCACCGCGTGCACCCTCCTCGGACCGAGATGGCTGCGGATCACGCGGCGACACATCGACAGCAGAGAGGGCGGCGCCGCTGAAGCGGGGGATTCCACGATTCCACCAAACTACGTTATGATTACAGTAATTCAAAATTTCTACTTGGCTATGGGTACTGTAAACCGCAACGCCTTCGACTATGTGGTTCCGAAGAAACTGTTACGAAGTAATATGGAACTTTGGAAAGCGTAAAAATACTAACCATCAATGCCGCCCAGGTAGCGCATGCGGATCTCGCAGTGGCCCCAGACGGTGGCAATCGTGGGGAACACCTCGCCCTGAAAGACTTCAACTAGTCAAAGGAGTTGGTACAACGACCCACGGTGATGCCTGTGAAGGCGACGCCGAGGAACTCGTCGTCGGTGGCGAACGACAGCTCGCCCGCGTCACGGTCGAGAATCAGGTAGAACTGCAAACGGAGTGGTCAGTATCTTAAAGCTAGAGATCATGGGTGAGTTGCAACACTCAAACACAAAAACGTACCTTTGAGGGCACGACGTAATCGTACTTAAGCGGCGGGTACATCCACTTGTTCTGCCGGTAGGTCCTAGATGAGGAATGGGGAAAGGAAAAGGAACAGTACTACTGAGCACGGACGTTCTGGAGAATCGAACGGGGAAGGGAGAAATAACAGGAACAGAACTACAGAGTACCAGAAGCGATCATGCGATCGGTGCATCAATCTGACTCACTGGTGCAGGCACTCGTTGTTGTTGATGCTCCACGCCCAGCTGTCCGGCCCGATGCCGACGCCATAGGTGTAGCCCTTGTACTGCAGCGCACTGCAATATGACATGAATAGATGCGTATCCGCATTCGATCCACCCACAACGGATCAACGATACTCAAAAGGAATAGAAATTGAGAGAGAGAGAGAGAGAGAGAGAGAGAGAAAGAGGAGGAAGAGGAAGAGACAAATCAAATCAAAAAAATCAAAAACTTTATCCAGAATCTCAATACACAAAACATAATTGTCTCGCTATGGAGCTGGTCCCGTGAGCATTATCGATTTCCATTCACCGTCGTTGTCACTCCTCGCCAATGTCGCCCAGTTCTCGCCACATCGTCCGTTCCGTTCCATCATCTCCTTCAGGTCGTCGCTCCATTTCACATACGGTGCTCCTATTCTCCTCGTCTTATCGTACGGTCTCCATTCTGTTACTCGTCTCGATTATCGGTTTTTGAATGTCGCTACCTTCTTTGCCCAATTCGTTTTTCTTTTCCATGCAATATCCATAATATCGCGTAGTCCTGTCAGCTCTCGCAATCGTTCATTTCTCATTCTATCTCGTAGGGTGACATTAACCATCGATCTTTCCATTCGACGTTGCATTCTTCTTAGTTTCTCCTTTTGTTCTTCCGCAATTGCCCAGGTTTCGCAACAGTAGAGGGCTCCCGGTAATACACAAATGTAGATCACGGCTCGCTTCCTCTTCATGGGCACAGTCCTGCTTGTGAGAAAGCGTCGATGTCTATTGAACGCTCCCCACGCACTTCCCATTCGTCTTTCTAGTTCAATCGTGTCTTTGTCCTTCGATATTGTGACTCCCAAATATTTGAAATTTCGCACTGTCTCGAGGGGTGCACCACGTAGAGTCAAGTTCTGATTTGGTCCAATAGTGAGAATCTTCGTCTTCTTTTGACTTATTCGCAATCCATACTTTTCGCTTTCCACACTCAGTTCGTCTAGCATTTTCTGAGCGGTCTCTTTGCTTCTTGCACATAAAACAACATCATCGGCGTATCGTAGGTGACTCAAATATTCTCCATCAATTTTCACTCCTTTCTCCATCCAACTCATTTTTCTCAGTATTTGCTCCAACACGGCATTGAAAAGGACAGGGCTGAGGACGCAGCCTTGCCTCACTCCTCGTTGAACATTCACCTTGGTTCTCTCCTTATTCACTTTGATCTCATTATCAGCATTCGAATAAACCTTCTCCAGCATTGATATTATGTAGCCAGGCACTCCTTGTTCATATATGGTATTCCAGAGACCGTTCCATATAACACTATCATAGGCTTTTTCGTAGTCGAGACACAACAAACTAACGCACCACGTGTCCCTGGCTACTCCGACCATGGCATGCGAGCCGCGCGCGCCCACCGGCCACTCCATCTCGTACACGTGGAAACCGCTCGAGTGACCCGCCTGACAATCGATATTCAATCAATACAGCATCAATCGATACCTTGCCGAGCACACAGTCGGTGCTCTGGATCACCGGCCGCCGCTTGATCGTCAACGGGTCGCCCGGCTTGAGGTACAGGTTCGGCGAGCTAAATGAGTCACCAACAATCAATCGATTAATTAATCGATACACTCACCACTGCTGGTCGTTCCAGGCGTGCGCGAGTAGGGTGGGCTCGTCGACAGGCTCAGCTGACAGCACAACGTCGAACAGGTGCGGGCACAGCAGGTCCACCACGTCCTGGAAAGAAGAAAAGGTTGCCCTTGAGTCAAGAGAGGTATGAGTACTCTGAGGGGTTCGAAGAAAGACTGCGGCAGCGCAAAACATGACACATACAAAACAGGACTGATGAGGATCCTGATACAGGATGAGGTGAGATTTCAGATTATCTCTCCGACGACGAGTTCTAAGAGTTCTCGCCACCCGCCACTGTGTTGCTTAACATCACACATCCATGTATCGATCAGATCAAAACACATACACACTCACCTTTCCCTCGGGTCCAGTAGCCATGTCCTTCTTAGGCGCCTTTTTCTTCTCTTTCTTCTCGCCGCCTACAATAGATATTCAGTCAAATGAGTCAATCACTTGACTCTCACCTGCATTGCGTTGCGTGCATCCCAGCGGCTTCCGATTCGACTTCCAGAGAAACGAGCAAAACATGACGCCACACAGAGTGATGGAATGTGCTAGCCTGGCCTAAGACTAGACAAACAGACTGGTGCGCACTCCGGCATATAGGCGGGAAAAGAGAGCGAGAGGTCACAGTGATCGGACGTCGCGCCGCAAGCATTCCAGTGAGGAGAGAGAGAGAGAGAGAGAGAGAGAGAGAAAGAGAGATCTTTAATTTTCTCTCCGTGTAAGCATCCAGGAGATCAAACTAGAATGAGACAAAACACGATGACGTCTTCTGGACGACCAGATCATTCTCGCTTCGCCTGGCGCGCGGATCGGTGGCACCGACGGAATGCCGCCCCCACCGACCAACCCCATCGGCGTCGTCCTCCCGCCCGGCACCCTATTCAAGGAGCGATACATGTACGCCACATCTACCTTCCCATATTATCCCCGCTCCACAGATTCGAAACTATCAGCGTGGGCAAGTACAGTACAGTGTTTCGCATCGAGGATACGGTGAATCCGAACGAGAAGTTTGCGATGAAGGTTAGGAAAGAGAGAGAGAGAGAGCGAAAGAGAGAGAGAGAGAAAGAAAGAGAGAGAGAGAGAGAGAGAGAGAGAGAGAGATGTCTATAGGTGGAATGCGATCGTCGCGTCAATGTGAACATGCTGCATCAGGAGATTGCGATTCTGCACAAGCTGCGTCTCACTCCCGCCGCCACTCAACTTTATCACACCGAGAGACAGGCGCCGGTGCGGGTTACTGTAGCCAGTAAACAGACTACTGTATCGTCTACAGTACACGCTCATGATCACCACGCTCTACGGTCAGTCGCTGCTGGAGGTGCGGCGGCGTGAGGGGTACTGTATAGGGTAGAGATTACTGTACTTTGAAAATACATTCCAGACCTCTCTCGCCTGAAAGCGTCACTCGAATCGCGGTGCACATTCTCTACGCACTGAAACAACTCCACGAACTCGGATACATACTAAGAGATCTCAAAGCAGGTACGAAAAAGACATCAGACTGATGACAACTTTCCACAACGCACTACCAAACGAAGCCTTGAAGCTTGAAGCCCTTTTCGTCTTTCTCAGGCGACATTCTATTCGGCGCACGGGACGACCGGGACGCGAAGGTGGTGTACGTGGTGGACTACGGGATGGCGAGGTCGTTCGTGGGGCGGGGCCGGTCCGGCACCCGCAGAGTCAAGGAGAGGAGACGGCGGGTGGCAGTAAACGGCATACTCAAGTGAGCGGGTAGCAGGTATACTCGGTCGAGCCGAGGGCTTTGCTGGGTAAACAGGCATAACCAGAAGATGACCAGGGACGAAGTAATAAGGTACTGGTAAAAGATCAGGTGATAAGTAAGATGTTGAGGTACTGCTCTCTGTCGATCCACCGGCAGCACGAGCTCGGACGGGGCGACGACCTCGTCTCGCTCATCTACATCTGCTGCGACCTCACCACCGGACTGCCGTGGAGAAACGAGAAGGCCAGTCTCTCCCTCTCTTTCTCTCTCTGTCTCTCTCTCTGCTTTCTTTCGTAATTCATCTAATAGTTTCACAGGCAGACCAGAAAGTGGCAGAGTTGAAGGAACGCACCACCGAAGCCACGCTCTTCGACCGACTGCCGCGCGCGTGGCAGCTGGTATGATAAAAAAATTTCCGAATCATGAAATGTCTGCATATCAGATCTACCGCCACGTCTCTTCGCTCGATTACGATTCGCGACCTGACTACATGTGCGTGGAACCGCAATCCCGTTATCAACGATTACACCATACATTCAGGTTCATCTTCACTCACCTCAAGAGCTATCTGGTCGCCAAGAACGTCGCATACGGTAGATCACATTTGGTGTACTGTACTTACAACTTACCGTATCCTAGCCGATCGTTGGGAGTGGGAGGACGACGTCGAGGTCACGCAGGAAGTCACTGCCTTCAACACGCCCAGCTTCGAGAACAGTGGGTTACTGTAACTACGGTAACTGTAAGTACGGTAGCTTGAATTGCAGTACTCACCAAGTTGGAGATTGATCAGAACCAGAATGTGAAGCGACCGTCGACGGAACCGCTGAAACTACAACCAGGAGATGTGATGGGAGTGAAGGTATGGATCTCCCTCTCTCTCTCTCTTCCCCTCCCTTCCAGAATGAGAAGTCTCCGAGCGAGCGCAGCCGCGAGGGCTCTATGGAGCCCAGGGCTCCGCCGTCTCGACAGGCTTCAGCCGAGAGAGCCTCTCCGAAGAACGAGCCTGTGATGAAGGTGCGGTTTAGGTTTAGGGCTGGGTGGATTGAGAAAACATAATTATCACGATTTAAATATGCGGTTTAGTAATTTGAATGTTAAATTAGAGACGTTTTACAGGACTCGATCAGCGCACTGGGAGAGGGCCGACCGAGTGGCAAGCCACTGTCCGCCGAGGCGCCCGCGAGAAGTGGCAGGAGTGCGGAGGCGACTGCCAGCTCAGCCGAGCGGGCCAAGCGAGGATCCGGAGAGAACATGCCGTCGAGGAGGAGGTGAGTCTCTCTCTCTCTTCTCTCTCTCTTCTCTCTTTCTCTCTCTCTCTCTCTCTCTCTCACTCTCACTTACTTCTCGTAGAGAGTAGCAGCCGTACCAATGGTTCTCACAAGACAGTCTTGAATCACAACGACTGTCTTCTTCTTGCCCTCTTCCTCCCTTCCTCTCTCCTTTATATATTTCTTTCTCCTCTATTTTCCTTTCTATTCTCCTGTATCTCAACCGCTTCTCCAGCCGTCGTGAGCAGGAGCAGCGTGAGCGGCGGAAACGCGAGCGCCCGGGCGGCAAGGTCGCCCCGCCCCCACCCACTCCCAGCAGCCACGGCAACCACGACAAGCAGGTCCGGCGATATTACAGTAACCCTTATGTTTGCAAGGAGATCAAATTATTCTCCTACCGTAACTCTTGTTTTGGCAAGAAGATGTAACCCATTTCAGGGAGTGGTGCATCGGGCGCTGCACCGGCTGCACGAGTGGATGGTGCTGAGAGAGGAGGCGCCGGCCAGTGATCGGAAGAAGGTGGGAAGGAGGGAGAGAGAGAAAGAGAGAGAGAGAGAGAGAGACCCTGTGCCACACACACACAAAGCATCAAATTACTCATAATCTGCTTCTTCTGCTAACCTAAAAGGCGTTAGAAAACCGATGTAGTCCTTCCGCAGCAGTCTCTCGAATCAGGCTCCCTTTACTTTTACTGTACAATCTGATTATCTGATAAACCGTTTGCAGTCCGTTCCCGTGTCGTCCCTTCGCATCCCGGCCTCCAGCTACGACCCCTACTTCCCCACCACCAACCCAGCCGCATTCGAGGAGCAGACACTGCCCTTCTGATATAGAATACCCTGATTTTTTTAAACGATTTTTAGAATTTTTTAAACGATTTTCATCACTTCTGTGCAATAGCTGTTTACCTGTTTCCTTACTACTACTGTTTCCTTACTTTACACGTTGTCGCGTTGGATAAATGTGTTTATTCGCAGTTGAGGTTGAGTGAATGCCTTTATGCCTTTATACAGTAGTATTTTGATAGATGAAGTCAGCTAATTAGCATTCGCTGCTCTTGAGGAGCTTGTTGCAGACGACCTCGGGGTTCTGTCCCGTCTCCTTCACGAGCTGAAATGAAAGGATTCTCCCTCTCCCTCTCCCTCTCCCTCTCCCTCTCTCTCTCCCTCTCCCTCTCCCTCTCCCTCTCCCTCTCCCTCTCCCTCTCCCTCTCCCTCTCCCTCTCCCTCTCCCTCTCCCTCTCCCTCTCCCTCTCCCTCTCCCTCTCCCTCTCCCTCTCCCTCTCCCTCTCCCTCTCCCTCTCCCTCTCCCTCTCCCTCTCCCTCTCCCTCTCCCTCTCCCTCTCCCTCTCCCTCTCTCTCTCTCCTCCCCCCCCCCTCCGCACCTCGCTGACGACGTCTCCGATGAGCGTCTTGCAGATGCTGTCTCCGACTCCCTTGTGGAACATGGCGTCGCACTTGTCGTCGCACTTCTCCTTCATCACCTCCTGAACATTATCAGTAATCAGCAATGGATAGGGAGAATGATTGGAGAATGATTTGATGAACAAACTTCCGATCTTTCCTCTGTAGGAGCGACTATACTGGCATTGAAAATAGTTGCGGTTGAAATCTTCGAATTCGTAATGTACTACTAAAACCTGCATGTATACCTCAGTTTTCTTACGTAATGGTCGAAATGATCAGTGGCTATCAGATAATCAGACCCCGACTCGTGCCCCACCTCTCCGCACTCGGCATAGGTCTCGGCGATCATGACGAGATCCAGGCAGATGCCGCACATCGAGAACACTGCAAAGGTGTGAGTAGACCGGATATGGTATACCATGGTCACTAGTTCACGCATTCTCAACTACTACGACCACGTGTCGCCGCGTTAGATGGACATACAGACAGTGCAACAGAATAATCAGATTGTCAGAATTAGTGAGTTATCACTTGCTGCTCCCAGACTCCGCTGCACGCGGATGGCGGACACGAGAGAAAGAGGAGGGCGGCGGACTTTCTGGTTGCGTGTTCAGCTGTACTCACGCTGGTTGGGCGCGATGGCTCCTGTGAACTTCTCGGCGGTCTTCTTGGAGGCCGCGACGCGAGCGCCACACGGGTTCGACGGGGGCAGGGCTGCCGCGACGGCAAGCACGGCTGGAGAGAAGAGATCAATGTTAGTTAGACGTATGCATGTTATTGTTATTCACAGTTAATTAGTAAAAATGGAATTGAATACTCAATGTGACTCACCGAAAAGAGCGACAGCGACGAACTTCATGGTGGTTTGAGTGAAGACTGATGCAGTGCGGTGCGATCGCGTTTCCGCCCCATGCCTTATCTATCCGATCACCAAAAACGCTCAATCCGCTCAAACGCGCAAAATTCTTTTCTCTATCGCACCGGATCCGGCCTTCGTTGCTATCACCACGCGGCTCAACGTGGAATTCGCCGCAGATAACAACTCCATAAATCACCTGACATCCCGAAACCACGTATTCACGTATAACCCACAAACAAACATAGATTAGATAGTGGGGAACAACAACCGAACAGCGTGTGTGGAAAATGAATGTCGAAACACACAAATGAATAGATGCAGGTTTGTTTATACATGATTTACATAGTTTTACGAGTGGTTCAAAGTGGATAGACGTTGTTAGGCAGTTAGGCACTGTGTTCGCACAAGTAGCACTCTCGAATCGTGATTCAGCACTCAGTAGAACTGCTGGTCGCAGTTTCGCTTTGTGACCCGATCGCAGAGCTTGTACGGGTTCTGCCCGGTCTCCGCCACGATCTGAACATGAACACATGAACATGAAGCTGCGGTCTAATTTCAATACATTGAAACAACCTTTGAAACGCCCTGACATGCAGTCCAACTACTGTGAATTACTTACCACACTATTGTCTGCGCCAGAGCGATAGTTTTCTACCTCGCTTACAGTTCGAAAAACGGTGCCATAACCGTCTGTCTCCCTCGTTTTGTGGACTATTGCCGAGAGCTGACTCTCCGTCTTCCACTGATCTACCCCACTAAGCGCAACTTATTGCGATCCTAGAACTACATACTCTGTCACAACTACTCGCGACCGTCTTCGCAGAATGCTGATGCTGACCTCCTTGGCGAGGTCCTTGACGATGTCGTCGCAGAATCCCTCGGCGAGACCGCGCAACTTCTTCTTACACTCCATCTCCAACTCCCACGCTACTTTCTCCTGGAAAGGAGGAAAGGGTTTCGTAGGAATCAAACTGAAGACATCAACCCGGCTTCTGTGCGCAACTTCTTGTAACCGTACCTCTCCGCACTCTGCGTACTGCTCTCCGATGAGCACAATGTCCACGCACACCTCACACAGCACGCCGTCCAGCGCCTGAAATCACTCTAGGTGTGGTCCTAGTCAGCTTCTTCGAAACACTTCTGGCACTCTATCTCCAACTCCCACTTGTGTCAGACAGCACTCCTTCTGACACGCTTTCGTGTTTCGAAACGCACTGTGTCATTGTGCTGTCGCTCTTCGAGGACAGTAGCGGAGAACGTTACTTGCTCTAGTTCTCTAGTATTGGACTGAGAAACTCCTTTTGGAGAAAAAAACAGACACAGATGAGGCAGAGGAATACTCACGCCTCGCTTGGCGACCCTTCGGATGAAGTCGGTGCGGACCGCCTTCAGACCGCACTTGGGAGGCGATAGGGTCGGAACAGAATCGGCCAGCACACACGCCGCCAAGACGGCTGAAGCACCTCGTTGGTCCTCCTTTGTTTTTCCTTTCTCTCTCTGCTCTCTCTCTCTCTCTCTCTCTCTCTCTCTCTCACACACACACACACACTGTCTGTCTTTACCATTTGAGTAGTCTTTTAACCGTAAGAATAATGTTTCAGAAACTTACCGAAAACAACAGCGGCACGCAGCATCTTTCCAGCAGATGACTGAAAGCTACCGCAAAATGTTCGGCTACTTTAACCGGTGTATTTTATCGCCATCTTATCTGCAGCTGATTCGAATTTCGGTCACAAGTCACGTTGTGCGCAGAGTGTAGTATAGTATACGATATGACTGCACTTTAATCTTTAACTTCATACATTTGAGAGTGAGGTGTACGATATTAGATGTAGATGTAGTGGTCAGACTCAACTTTCGCTGGCCGCGCACCCTCAGAAAGATCCCCAGAAAGATCTTAGGAAAGATACTCGGAGAGATCTCGGAACGCGTCTCCACCCTTAGCAACATTCTCAGATCTTCAGAAAGTGTCTTTTTGTATCATAATGCATAATGCGGATTTTTGACACATAATCGAGTTTGACCTCGCCTTGAGTGAAAGTGGTTTTTAATCGGCCTGTTGCTTGTTGCAGTTGACGTGCCACACATGATCTTTGTGATCTGCAATTTGTATTACAAACAGTAAACACTCTTCCTACACGAAAAGGTTTTCGTGGAACAAAGCATACTGCATATACCACAACTACAAATTCACTCACCCAGAACACTATGCCCTCCATCTCTCTCTCTCTCTCTCTCTCTCTCTCTCTCTCTCTCTCTCTCTCTCTCTCTCTCCTTTCCTGTGCTGGCCTTCGTATATTAGTATCGCCGGTGGGCATAGAAGCCAGCCGGCTGGCGTCTCCAGGCAACAGCCCTCCACCCCCGCAGACGCGCAGACAGCGCTAAAGACAGGGCGATACGTGGAGACGCAGACACAGAGAGACAATCGAAACATAGTCGAGGGTCCATTCCGACACGCCAGTACTGGTTCGAGCGACGTGGCCATGACGGAACCCAGTGAGTCTATCGATTGAATTGATTGATATTGTATTGATTGATATAGATAGTGTCGGCGGTTCACATTCACAGTCTCTCACGCTGGCAATATTGCTACTAGAAACGTAGTCACCCAAAACTCTCATTATTATTTCACACCCTTATTCTTTCCGTCCCGCCCTCTCACACATCCCCATAGTCGTTCGTATTTACGCATGGGTCCATGTAACTTTGTTACATACCTTGATTACTCCAGTAATTGTATGCAGGCGGGGCGGGCACTAACAGTAGTAGCGGTAACTGGTAACGCGTTGCCCTGCTTTCAATCTCTTATTTTACTTATATGTTTCTTTTCGTTTGTTTTTTCATGTTGCTATCATTTTTGATTTATTTCAGACATGTCAGGCCCGGATGAGCCTACGTTTTCATGCAAAATATGTGGTCGAAAATTCGTCAAAGCCAGCTTGGTAAGTTTACTTCCTCTGCGTGATAAAGTCTATGTCTGGCTGCTGTAAGAAAATAATTGCAGTATGTTTTTATCATCTCATATTCTGAAGCATTCAAACAAAGAAACAGAGTTGACAATTATAGAAACACTTTTTTAGTCGAAACACGAACCGGCCTGCAAGAAGTTAAGTAAGCTGCAAAGAAAACCGTTCGATTCCGGAAAGCAAAGGTTAGTTGAGTATTATTTTTTTATGTCGTATAAATACATTTAAGGGCAAACGGATCCGACGTCCCGCTGTCAGACATCAAAAAAGTGCAGAAGGAAAACGCAAAAGTGTGTTTATTGTTTATTTCTCACACGTTTTCATTTGAATAGTCAGTACGTTTGAGATATGTGTTTTGAGATTCTCAATCAACAAGGCAACTTTCCTCGTCCGAAGACCAACTGGAAGGAGCGACACACGGATTTCATAGATGCAGTCTCCGCCAGTAAGAAGGTACTGTATAGGTCTAACCCTCAACAACGTCTGTTTTGTTTCGAAGTTATTCCCGAATTCTGCCTTTCAAGCACTTCGAACTATCTATGAAATGTCTGAAAACACGAATCCGAAAAAAAATGACGTTTACGTGAATGCTGTCCAGGTGGACTACGCACTGAAAACGGGCGCGCCGCTTCCGCCGCCCCCAAAGACCGCTGTTCCATCAGGTCAGTGAAATACAAAATACAAATACTTCCGTAGTGCAACTTGCAACTACGTAGACGTACAGAACAGAAGTGGCCAGTGGAACGACTGAATTCGGACGAATTCGGTCGCAGAGGGTTGTTTGATTGGCCACGACTGTACTGTTATAGTGTACTACTTCGTGGAATTTTTAAACTGTGTTTCGTCTCTGGTTAAATCATGATAATGTTATAGTGGGTGGAACCTGGAGCTATTAATTTCTCGGTTTCTATGCTCTTGATTTGTGTGTTTTAGACTACGAACTTCCCGAGTACAATCATAGCGAATGGCACGGAAATGAGAATAACAGTGAGGGGCTAGAAAGCGAATGCGAAAACGAAGTAGAGCTGACGAGCCGCGAGTCCAGTGGTTTGTACGCCTTTTCAAGTTACAAGCTACACAGTAACTTCTCGTGTATATAGATTGAACGGTAGCTAGAAGTACACTAACGTAATTTGTCGTTTACGTTACCGATCTTTCCACTCTGTCTGACAAGCGCGGGCTGTTGCTAGGCAATTTGAGAGAAACGTCCACACACACACACACACACACACACACACACGAAACAATTCGAACACTCCTTGCAGTGAGTGGTCAGCAAAAGAGAGAAAAAGAATAGCGGCTATACAATTTTGAGGCCCCCATGAGAACTCTTAGGCATTTGATGAGACAATGAGGACTATTTTAACAGCTTTGAAGCATTCCCTAACTTGAGTACACAGAGCACGCTGTACCCAAGATCCCGAAGTTCACTTATTTTCACATTTCAATTTTCAGACTACGTGGAGTGTGAGTACTGTGGGAGGAACTTCAATGAGCGAGCAGCCGAGAGGCACATCCCATTTTGCCGGGAACAGGTGAGATCGGTTAAAGTCACCTGTGGCACCATACTATTGTAATTCCTTCCACCTTTTGTATTCTCTTTCGAAGAGTCTCAATTCATTGGAACCAAGAATCCAATTATCTTCAAACATTCTCTCGCAGGCCAAGAAGTCGGCGCCTCGCTCTGCCGCCAAGCCGATGACCGCGCATAGACCGCTGCCCAGCAAGCACGAGGTATAGTCGCTGCCTGGAGGATAGTTTCTGCTATTGACAGCCGGGGTCAGTTGGCGAAACTCAGTTGCGAGAGAGAGAGGTCAGACGGAGCGAGAAAGACTCGAGTGTGTCGCGGCCTCTTTGATTTGCGTGCCGGCTTCTTTGATCGATATTAGCGTTTGAATGCGCGCGCTTGGGTCTCCTCACGACTAGAAGGTAGATCGAATGCGACAAGAGGGTAGATCAATTTTCTACCGTGATCCGGCGAACTATCTCCCTGAATAATATTATATGAGAGCTCGCCTTTCCTCAGTGGTCCCAGACTGCGCAACGCACCGACAAAGGACACGTGGCGTTGCTAGACTCTTTTGTACATTCACATTTCAATGATCCCGTTCCAGATGCGGTCTTCGCACGATTCGCAGAGCCGCGGCTCCAGTCAGACCCGCGACGGACGCGATGGTATGAATCAGTTTTCTTATTTTCTTTTTGAGCTGTTTCTGACCCTTTCCTATCCTCGCAACGAGTCTGTCTGCTACTCATGCCGCCCTCTCGTCTCTCCACTGGAACCTCTTCCCTTCAGCCTCGCGTACCCGTGACGGTTCTCGCACGCGTGACGGGGGCTCCCGCAGGTCGTCGGTCGACCGGCGGGGCAGCGTGGACCGGGAGCCGCGGCCGCCGCGCGCCCACGCCTCCTCCTCAGCCACACACGCCAGCCGCGTCGAGACCACACAGACCAGGTAGGCTCTTGTCTTCCCATCTCCTTTATTCGACGTTGACAGTTTTGCCATGCCATTGAAAGTCATGAAAGTCAAAACATGTGAGATCTCGACATAGGTCCAAGGTTTAAGACACTTGCAGAATGCGATCACAATTCATAGATTATACTTTCAAAATCAAAACCAACACGTTGCTCTTTTCAGACGCAGCACGTCCGCGCAGCGCACGCCCAGCCAGTCGAGACTCAAGCAACCGTGAGTTCCGGACATATGTTTGTGTTTTGTGTTTGTGTGGTCAGTCTCTTTCGATTCGAATCTTTGGATTGCTTTTCTAACCCTTTGAAACATGTCGGAGTCATTTTCCAAAATACTACGACTGACCGCACCTAAAGAGACTGGCCTGTGCTTTGCTCCTCCCCGCTCCTCTCGTCGTCTCGTGCCAACCACTCCCCCTTTGCAGAACGCCCGTTCGCGTGCCGCGGTGACTTCCACGATTCACGTTCCAATTCCAACTCACGCCTACCCCTTTTGTTTTGCATATTGTTTCTGTGTCTAAAATGTTCATGTCGTACTATTCCTGTAGAAACCCGCCGACTCGCAGCGGCTTGCCCCCGCGCACTCCGTACGCGCGAGACGCCCCGCGGGAGACGACCACTCGGGACAAGTCGCGCACGCGAGACGGCAAGACGCGCGACGGCAGCCGCACGCGCGATCAGTCGCGTTCCCGCGCCGCGCCCACGCGCGACGGAAGTCGCACCCGCGACTACAGTCGATGGTAGCCCCTCTCCCATTCCACTCGTGACCATCATTTATCTTGCCACTATCACTCTCTCACAACCCGATAAACAATCACTGTAACAAATGCGTAGCGCAAAGTGTGCAAAGTGGAAACGTAACAATCACGGGAATCGAAAAGTGGAAACCTAGAAATGAGTAGTGTTATCGGTTGAGACTGACCGAACGAGTATAACACGATCAGAGCTCCTGGTGGGTGGTGACCTCCTCTATCGTGACGTTGTCGCCGCCTGCCTCCGGAATCGGCACGGCGCGCAGAAGGAACACCACGTCGTTCAGAAGGTAGAACGGCTGAACCACACACACAATGTTCTATATCATACCATTGTGTGCAAATACTTCCATGAGAGAGAGGGGGAGTGGAAGAGGAAAGACGAGGAAAAGGAGAGAGATACGCTCAACGTACCCGCTGGAAGTCTCCCTCGCAGAGGTAGGGCAGACGCGTCCATCGAATAAGCTCGAATCCCGCCGGAATGAACTCCTTCAACACAAGTCACATGATCAGAGAATACAGGATGGACTTACAAGTTCAACTAGTGATCCCGCCTGCTCCTCCAGTGTCTTGCCGCGCAGACGAATGTAGTTGTCTGCAAAACTCTCTCTCTCCCTCTCTCCTTCTATCTCTTTCTTTCTTTCTTTCTCTCCCTCTACTCTCCATCTCTCTCCCACTTCCTCCCTCTCTCTCACCGGGATATGTGGTGTTTCTACTGGGGTGGAACTCGACGTACTGCTTTACTGGCATCACCACTGCCATCAACACGGGACAGCCAGAACTGGAAAGATAAGAATGAGGTGATAGGAGAGAGGGAGAGAGAGAGGGAGAGAAAGGGAGGGAGAGGGAGAGAGAGGGTTAGAGAGGGGGAGAGGGAGAGAGAGAGGGAGAGATGGAGAGAGAGAGAGGAGGAGGAGGGAGAGGGAGAGAGTCGCACCGCAGCGCCGTCTTGTGGAGCTGTGCTAGTAGTATGCGCGGGTTGTAGTGTCGGTCCAGCAAGTTCAGCACAGAGATCAGATCGTACCTGAACACAAAAATATGTGAGAAGAAATGTGTCATAGAAAAACTCGAACCAACGCCCAACTCGAAACGAACAAAATATGCAAAACAGACGCGTGCAAACACCTACTTGACATGTGATTCGTGCCACTTGTTCACGTCGACAATGTTGAAGCCCTCGCTCTTGAGCCGCCATTGCATCACCTGCAAACACAGCCAACCTCAGTATACAGTATCCCCCTCCCTCAACTGACCGTCGACATCTCCGTGGCGTCGACGTGCTCGTAGAGCCCGTTCAGCACCTTGGTCACCCCGCCGTCGCCCGCACCCAGGTCCAGCAACTGAACAAGCGGCCAGTCTCCGAGCAACCATATTTGGAGTAGTTTAGGGTGACTTGAACATATAGTAAGAAACCTCGAAGAAAAAATCAATTTCAAATAAAAGGTGATTAGAAAGTAGGATTGCTACAAAAACACACCCTCTTTCCCTTGTGGTCCCACTCGGCCGGGAGATTCATGAACTCGCGCAGCTGATCCTCCGAGAAGATGAACATGCCTGAATCAGGTAGGAATCCATACGGGTCTCGACACGACTACCGTAACCCACCTCCCCTGTTGAGCACGCCGTTGATGCTGGTCTTGGTGAGGAACATGGAGAGGACAGCGGTCGACAGGGTGTACCACGACTAGATTATGTTTATGTGGAAACATATCGATCGGAATCAATCAATATTACAAGATGAGCACTCACCTGTACGCAGAAGCTCTCGCTGGTTCGCGTCGACGTGTCGAGAAAGTCCTGTGTGCCTCTGAAACATTATAATTATAAAAAATATATTACAATGTAAAAGTAGATAACGAAACTGACCGGTCGAGGAAGGATAGATGGAAGGCGTCGAGCATCACCGGAGAGAGCAGCTCCTGGTTCGGCACGTACCTGAGCAGGAGTATCAATGTGCGGTATGTGTCTCTTTGGAAGCAATTCCCAAGTGTTTCGAAGAGATAGCAAGGCATTTCCGGTGTTCGGGAGTGATTGGGAGCTCCTACCTGATGCAGGCATGTTCACCTTCCTGTGTTTCGAAGAGACTTACCGCAACTTCAGAATGAACTTGCACAATTATGAACAAGTAGAAGACTCACCAGGCGGAGCGGTCAATGTTGGAGACGCGGGCGTCGGTGCGCTGCCGCTCCAGCAGCATCGCCGCGATCTTCCCACCCCGTTGCGTTCGCATACCCTGATGATAGAAGATACAATAAAACATAACAAAAATCATACAAAACTGCCAAAACGAAACACCATGCATTCAAAATCAGTGACGTCATCGAAAATAGTGCGTCAGATAGTGTTGGTGCTAATCGCATTCATCTGCACAATCTTTCGTAACCTTTTTTTTGTTTACTTTGTTGTTGTTGTTTTTCATTGATTTTGTATCATCTTCATCGATGTATTATATAATCATAATGATGTCATAACAAAACCACAACTTCCGTTTCAGTGGTAATGGCGTCGTCGTCGTCGAAGCCGTCGGCGGAGGTGGTGACGATGTCGGAGGACGACTTCTGGGAACCGATCCGGGACGACTACGTCAAGACCATCGCCGACATGTCGCCCGACGAGGTCTACCGCAGTCCCAACCCCGGTACGCAAAGTGTGGTTCATATTGCTTATGGGGGATGTAGGTTTTTTTGAGACTCGCGGCTTGTTGATCATCTCCTTCTCAGGTCCGACCAAGGAGGACGGCTCCATGAACTTTGAGTGTCACTGCGTCGGTCACCTCGTCGCCAGCCCGTGCGGATACGAATTCCGGTATGTCAGGTTATCACTTCTTCGTATATTTTATTGTTATAATATAACGTATAAGTTTTACTGTATGCCAAAATGTGCGTTTGAGTGAGGCGATCACGTGCCAGAAGGCGTCGTCTGAGAAGGAGATGGAGGAGGGCGCGTGCGCCGCCGAACTCATGGAGTTCATGCAGTGCGCCATGCGGACACAGTGCTTCAAGGGTATGTCCACTCTCTTGTTACTTGTTACATAACATATTCACTGTATGCAATTATGCCACCTTGTTGTTATTCAATATTCAATTCCTATCGTTTTATATGAACTCGTTTTCGTAGCACATCATTTCAGCGGTGAAGGACGCTCCGTCAGACAGCGAGGACGACGGCAAGAAGAAAGAGTGAGTACTGCCCACATACACATTATTCAATTACTCCCACTTTGTTGTTAGGAAATCATTGCATAGCCGTTTAGAATAGGATTATTGATTTTTACATTTCACCCCTGTATTCACGCTCAATATTGTGATCTTGTTGTGTTTTGTTCTATGAGTCTATAAACAAAATGCTTTATTATGGCTCCTATCGAATCACAATCTCGGTTCTCGGCAAGGCACACGATTCTTCCCCACTTCCCCTCCTTCGTATTCTATCGGAATACCCTCTGTAGCCATCGGTTCACTCCCATTGGAATCAACAAAGCCACCCGTCCCTCCACATAGCCCAGCACCAGACCTGAAAACTATCGATTATCGATTGCCGTTCGAGGAAACACACCTGTGAGCACGTCTCCTATGTAGTGTCGTCCGAGAGCCACCCGTGACAAACCCAATGCCAGTGGGAACCAGACCACATATAGTGTCGTTTGCGGGAAGAGATGCGAGCTGAGATTTACTGGTTTACTACTCGCGTACCGCCGCGCACTCACCACATGGTGCACAGCATCGCTGCCCTGGAAGCGTGCCCCGACGGGAACGAGAACCGATCGGCCACCGGCGCTTCGTACACCTGTAAAGGACAGGTAAAACTGAGAAGTCGTGACTCGTCCTACCTGGTCGTCGCGGTTGTATGGCGGCCGGGCGCGCTGCACCGTCACCTTGGTCGCCCCGACCACCGCCAGATCCAGGTACAGACCTGAATGACACACATCAACTGCCTCTCACGTCTTCACTCACCAAAGTTCAAAATGACGAGTCGGTGTTGAATGGCCTCCTTCCATTTGCTCGCATATGATATGGTCTGCAGCAGGGCGCCCGAGATGAGCCATGGCACTCCGTGAACAGACCTGCGAGCACCATATTTGGAGCACACTCCACTTACAACTCACCACTCAAACATGAGTAGATACGGTCGGAGCTTCGAGTCTTGCCCAACGTGGATCTTCGCACTGATCCATTCGTCCCATTTGAGTATCGTGTCCATCTACAAAATTATTAACCCATATAAATCAATAATAACCTTCCATATGAGATATCTTCACAGGACAAGTACCCTCTATCAATAAATCAATAAAAGAAAGACAACTTGTTCTACAACATTTTATTACTGTTTTTATACAATTTGAGTATCATCTAATGACAATAAATACCGATAAACACAAACAGCAGAATAAATCAAGTAACACAATAAAGGGAACAACAAATCAATAAACACAGATTGACGTGCTCAGTGCTTCCTCTGGCGCTTCTTCTTCTCCTTCTTCTCTTCCATCATCGCAGCCATCGGATCGCTCGAGTGCATCTGAAAGAGAAAGTAAGTGAGTACGGTGAGGCACAGAACATAATGTTATTGACTATGACTGATAGTGATAATCATACCCTGGTGAGGTTGTACGCCTCGACCTCTGCCTCCGTCGGCTGGTGCACTTCGTAGGTGGTGTTGTACTTGCGCTTGCGCTCACCCTGCAACAAACGCGTCTCACATCACTTTTCTTTTTTCATCCTCTTTCACTTTCAAGACATACCTCTTTGGCCTCTTTCTTTGCACGTCGCTTCTCCTTCTCCAGCTTCTCGATCGCCTTCGCAACGCGCTCCTTCTCCGTTTCCTCCTCCGAAGAACTCGACGACGACGAGCCGTCAGAGTCCGAATCCGAGCCAGAAGACGATGAGGACGAAGATTCATCCTGAGTGATACAATTAGCTTCATTCACATTTAAAAGTGAATAAATCAACATACCCTGTCCTTGCGCTTCCTCTTTCCTCCCATCTTCTCGTTGCGTCGCTTGCGCTTCTCCCTCTTCTTCTCGCGACGCTTCGCATCTCTCTCGCGCTTCTCCTTCTCCTTTCGATCCTCCTCAATCAGTAGACGCGCCTTCTCCTCCAAGTCCTCCTCCTCTTCCTCCTCCGGCTCCTCCTTCTTCTCCACCTCCTCCTCCTGCTCCTCCTCTGGCTGCTCCTGCTCCTCATCGCCCTGCTGGCTCGAGCCGGCCTCCTCCTTCTTCTCTGCTCCTCCTCCGAGCTGTCCACCGACCTCGACTCCCTTGGCTCCGATGCAGTAGCTGTTCTTGACGGTCGAATGACAGCAGCGGTATCCCCACTGTCCGCCCTGCCACCACGAACCAAACACGGACGAGTGATTGTTGGGGTAGCTGAAAACGAGCGGTAAACCATTGAAGAAAACAATAACGAGCAACACTCACACATCCTCCTCGTAGATACTCTTCACGACAGGACGCTCCGCACCCTTGATCACCTTGCCCTAAAACAACAGGTTGCAGGGACAATCTCAACTTGAATGCACTCTCTTCTCCGTCTCGCACTCACCTTCCTGCTGTACTCTACATAGTGTTCCGTCTGCGCGAGCAGCAGCTCCTTCGGCGGCGCGTCCAAGTGCTCCGCGCCTCCATACTTCTCCAGCAGAATCTACAAAATGAATATATGTACACAACACATGAATTATGTTTCACTTCACATACACACTGGTGAAATATACAATAATAAACAGTCGATAGAAGAAATTATTCCATCGTAACTTAAAAAAAACACCGCGCGTACCTTCTTGGTGTCGTTCTTGACCGTCTGCTTCTCCTTGTTGAACTCGCGCTTGAGTGCCTCCAGCTTGGTGGGCTCTGCCAGGGCGTGCACGTCGATGCCCGCCTTGCGAGCCGTCCACGCAAACACCTGCGCGTCCTGCGCAGCCACCACCTCGCCAGTGTAGCTGAACAACAAATAAGTGAATATAAAGTGAAACATTACATTAAACAAAGTGAATATATATATTATAGCTACTACCTCGCCAGTGTAATTGAAAACGTGAATATGAAAAACAACGATACAAACCATTACAATATACAAATAGCTTACCGGATGAAGTTCTCTCCGGCAAACTTGGCGGCCTCCTTCTCCTTGCCGGGAATGCCCTCGAACGGGTTCTGTCGCATCGAACGCGACTTGGGATCGTAGTACGGCGCGTTCTCGTTCAGATTGTACAGGTACTTGGCCGTGTCCTCGCGAATACGCAGGTTGCGCACCTACAACAAATAGGTAAACGACCAAAATAAGTGAATGAAAATTATATCAGTAAGATATAAAGTACCGTAATCCTAGTGCGCGAATCCATGTCGACGGAGACTCCGGCCATGTCGGCGTCCTCGGCGTACTTGTCGTCGTCCTCCTCCACCTTCTCGCCACCCTCTCCCTCTGCCGCCTCCGCAGCTGCCTCTCCCTCCTCTGCTATCTTCAATCAATCAATATCAATACAATCAGCACAACATATATATTCGCGATTGTATACGCACCTTCTGCTCCTTGATGACCTTCCTTGCCTCCTCGAGCTGCTCGAACTCCTTGATGACCTGCTTGTGGGTGGACGGGTCGTAGCCGTTCCAGCGGTCCCTCTTGGCGTCGAATCCGAGCACGCCGAGCTTGGGCTGGACGTAGTCGTCGGGCGCGATGTCCTCGCCTGTCAGCTTGGCGGCGTTCTTGCGCGGCCGCTCGAAGCAGTCCTTCTTCTTGTGCGTCATCGCGCCGCAGTTCTCGCATGCGCCCTTCCTGAACTTGGTGGCCGCCTTGCCGCTCGTGCCGCGATGGTACCACTGGTCCATCTCCGCCATCTTCTTCTGCCGCTCCTCATGGGGACGTTGATGCTGAACAAGTTGGTCAAAACGTGTTCGTATCAATTTATTTTTCTCATAAGTGGTATTCGAAATGTAAGACGTACCTTGAGTGTGGGACCGGCCGAGGGCACGTACCACGGGTTCTGCGAGATGAACTGTGGAATGTGGGGGTTGATATCCCTGCCGGAGTCGACGTCAACCATGGCCGGAGCAGTTCCAGCCTTTCGCTCCTCCTCCAGATCCTTCTCGCGGCGATACGCATCCTAACAATAAGCTGATAAAAACTTGTACATTATATAAATGTGTTATTATGTTATATAAAACCGAAATATACCTTCGTCTTGCGTCCTTCGTCGACGGTTCCTGCCGCCCCGCCGCCTTGACGAAGGATCTGCGAAGCAGGTATCTGCTGCTTGTAGGAGGCCATAATACCCTACAAGTAGAGCCTTGCAATAATTCAAGTAAAAGTGAGCAACAACATATTAGTAAACACAATAATAGAAATAACAAAACACATTTCGCAAAAATAGGCAACATGTCGCGCCGACACCATTCGCACGCAAGTGAATAGATAGTGTCAACAACTGAGCATGACACGCGAATAGTTTTGCCCTTTATCAGCTGATTTCTGCGGCCGCCGCGCTCGTCATTTATGGTCAAATTTCCTTCCTTTTTTGCTATTGCATTGCTTCAAAGTTAGTTTCACTCTCACCTTAGATTGTGGATGACTTATTCTCTTTCAGCGATGCCGTGTTTCGGCTCGCGTGCCGATGAGGGGGATGCTCTCGAAGAAAACGTGAGTTGAGCACTCCCGATAATCGATAGGAGAGTATTGAATATGTATACAAACGAATCTTGTAGGAGACGCTGGCGAGCAAGGACATGGTCGCTTTCTGTTTCGATGTGTTGGAGCGAAAGCTGAACAAGCAGTCGCCTCCCGCAGTCTACGACTCCATTCCCAACGAGCGATTGTGAGTTCAAATCTATATAGTCGAGATTCGTTAGTGTATCTTATTTCACACCATCTCACTGTCCATCTCCAGTCCTCTGTTCGTGACGTGGAAGAAGGGCCCGTCGCACCGTCTCCGCGGCTGCATCGGCACGTTTGCCGAACTGTCGCTCCACGAAGGTGAGCATCTACGGTGATATCCAGACTGGGTGTTGAATATCTTTTTATTAAGGACTTCGCGACTACGCTCTCACCTCGGCTCTGCGCGACTCGCGATTCAGCCCCGTCGAGCTGACCGAGGTGCCCCAGCTACACTGCGGGGTGAGAAAGGAAATCATACTGTCTAAACATCCGAATAGCGGCTTCACCCCCAGAGTGACAGAATGATATTTCCGAAACATGCTCAACTGTTTCTGTTTGACCACGTATAGGAACAGTCAGTGTTTGAACCTTGAACAGAAGAGAACAGGAGCAGTTGAACATGAGCAGTAGTCTGTAGCGAATGCTACGTTATAGCCTGACCCCTGAGGGCTCGCCTTTCATTCGATCTCTTTCAGATCAGACTGTCAGTATAGCGTAGGATATCTCTCAGCTGCCATGCTCTTCAGCGATAGGCTACTCGATACTATGTTACCACAGAGTCACTCGTAGGTCTCCTTGCTGATTCGGTTCGAGCCGGCGCGCGACTACACTGACTGGGTGGTGGGAGTGCACGGTATACGCATACACTATATGGACGGACAGAGGAGGCGAGACGCGGTGTACCTGCCGGAGGTGGCGCATGAGCAGGGTGGGAGAGAGATAGATAGATAGATAGATAGATAGAGAGAGAGAGAGAGAGAAAGGGAGGGGGAGAGAGAGAGAGACTATCTAGGTTGGAACCACGTGGACACGATCGACAACCTGATCGAGAAGGGCGGCTACCGTGGCCCTATCGACGAGGCGTTCCGGCGGGCCGTCCAGGTCACTCGCTTCCAGTCCAGCAAGGCCATCCTGTCCTACCAGGTACACATCTTTTGTTCTTCCCTTCACCCCGTCTGTGACTCGAACTCACGTTTTGTACATTTTTCGTATGGCATTTGGAAAATCGACACTCTTGTTTTTATATCTTTTTCTGATCTCAAAGCCAAATTATTATGCATTTTTGGTATAGCTGACGATTGGATGTCATATTAGTTGTCACTGTCCTTTCGTTTACAGGAGTACACCGCTCATCAGAAGAGCCACGGTCGATCGGCGTGAATTATCTATGTTTTAATTTAATTTCACATTTTGTTATATGTTCCCATTCAGTCACACTGCACTGTCCATAGCTTGTCCTTGTATCGGTAATTGTACATAGATACCACTTGATATGCACAATATACGTTTCGTGTTTCTTTTGGTTTGTCAAGTTTGGCAATGATGTATTCAATAGAATTCACTAAGAGAATGTAATTGAATGATAATCAGTTAGTGTCTCAATCGCATTGAGCTTCGACCATCCCAGCTGTCAATATCATAAGGATCGTTTATACTACGCAGCACATCAACTTGACTCTCTCTCTCTCTCTCTCTCTCCCTTTCTCTCTCTCTCTCTCTCCCTTTCTCTCTCTCTCTCTCTCTCTCTCTCTCTCTCTCTCTCTCTCTCTCTCTCTCTCTCTCTCTCTAGAGAAGTGAGCAGGGTGGCACTCGCAAAAAAGAGCCTATGTAGAAGAATGTTGTTCTTCGAAATAAGACGGTTCCACCTGATTCTCTATCCCGGATACTATGCAGCAGTGGCACGAACAAGGATGTCCCCATGTGTGTCCCCATTGATCACCTATCAGTGTAACACGAGCCAAATGTCGTAACAGTTTATTACAGTTTATTTCAATAGTTGTGTCTACATGTCGAGGTATCCTGTGTGGAAGTGCATGACGACGATGTTATGTCCGTCGGAGGTGGGCGTGAATGGCCGGGCGAATTCGAGGATGGCGATGGGAGAGGGAGGCGACGCGCCCTTCTCACTCAGGATCGGAGAAAGCAGCTGGTCGCCCTGAATAGATCGGTCGAATGCCAAATGTATAATGCGCTGTCGGTTGAGTCTACCCCGACACTGTCCACCCCTTCAACTTCAATAATATGATCCTGCTAGCAAGATCTTATATCAATCAGTTTGGTTCACTCCCTCCAACTTGTATTCGATTTAGTTAGCCAACAACACTCATACACACGATGATTTACTAATCGGATGTATCCTCTCCCCACCTTCGTATCCCCCACAATCGTGATGACCGCGACCGCCTCGGCGTCCTTGTCTCTCACGCATTCCAGCAGGGGCACGAGTGTGGCAGTAGCCAGAGCGAGGCTGGCTGCGTAGACAGGACCCACTCGGAACAAGTGCTTCTCGGGGAGACCGGTCGAGCACACTCCGGACAGGGAGACGATCTCGCCCGACGGAGAGAAGAGTACGTAGCCCTGTTAGATTATGGTTTATCGAGTTACGGAATATGGTGGATGTCCGTTTCACCTCAACACAATCGAGTTTCCAGTGCATGCGCAGCAGCTCGCTTCTGTCTCGGCCGCAGGAGGCGCGATCGAATCGAAGGAGCTGCTCGAACTGGGCGGGCGACAGGTCGCGCACCCGCATGAGAGTGTGGTCATGCTTCTGCTGGTGTGCCGAGAGCAGGCCGACCGCCCGGTCCACTCCCACTCGAAACCCCAGCAATGGCCTGTCGATGATGGGCGTGTCGTGAGCGGCGTACTTGTCCACCATGTTCATCACTGAAAAGTGAAAGGTTGCATCACTTTTTTTTGTTTAGCCGGTTGAATCCGGGGTCTCCTAGTCGAGAACAAGATAGGGTTCTTGGATTACGACAACGTCAGAATTCCCGTGCATGCTGTATTTTATTTGAAGCATGTTGTTCACCTGCCGCGAGGACGATGTTGTATCCGTCTGCCTGGATTCTGTGTATGGCTCGTTTCCAGACGGCCGAGCCGATTCCCTTGCCCTGCATTCCGGGCACAACCACATAGGTGGAGATGTAGACAATGTTCTCCGGCTGGCTTTCACTCCACACCACAAAACCCAGCACCGCTTCGTCTGGAAAGATTCTCTCTCCCTCCCCCCCTCTCTCTCTCTCCTCACAGTCAGAGACGTTGAGAGAGTTCCTTAGCCTGATTCCGAAACTGTGTTATCTTGTAGCACACACAATAGTGGTACCATGCGAGAATGGGATTTCATTTTTTTCCCGACTCACCGCTCTTCCTCACTGCGAACACGCATCGCACGTTTGGCAGTCGGGGGAGTGTGTGTCTGACAGAGTGGTCGATGCTCGCCCACCCTTCCGTCTCGCATAGCTCTCCCCACTGCTTCCATACTGCAGGCGTCGCGGAATCTACGATCTGCAAATGCAAGTCCTTATAGATTCAAGTTTCTATTCATTTACCTGGTACTCATCGTTCCCTACTGACTGATTTTCTTGGGGCGGCATTCCGGAAACTGGTCACTTTTGAAAGTTGCAGTTGGACAAAATGTGCGTAGCAATGAAAGCAGATAGTTTCCGTCTATTTCTTTATCTGGCGCGAGTCGAGAAAGAAAGAAGATAGTGACGATTAAAAATTGGACTGTGTGTGATAGTGTGATTATCTGATTTACGCGATAGGTTATGGTTTATTGAGATCACAGAAACATCAAATATCATGATGATCACTGTACGTGGAGTAATGATGTGTTTTGTTTTAAGATTGAGTGTGAATAGGCAGGATTACATCTATACACAAACTAACAGTGTCGTGCAGTGATTGAAAAAAAGCGAAATCGTAGCACTGAGTTTGAATAGTTTGTTAGGACCCTTTGTTCGCTGTGTGTCTTCAGTTCGCTGTGTGTCTCTGGTGGAGGGAAGTCGCTTTTACCCCCTCGCCCGCCGGCTGCCGTCTGATCGATCGACGGACCCAGACCGCGCAGACCACCGCCCGCCCGGCCCGTACTCGTACATGTGTGTGTCTGACAGAGTGGTCGATGAGTGGCCGGAGATGAGGGGAATCCATGGTTTTTTAATTACGATTCACAAAACGTCCCGGCAGACGTTTTGGGAATTGTAATAAAAAAACACGTGATGTTGCAGTTATTAAATAAGCTCTCCGGGCCAAAAAGTTCTTCCAAACAAATAAGTTTTTTTTTCGTGACGTGTGGTGAAATACGATTACAAACGACTACGATTGATGTGAAATTATAATTGTTTTCGACTCTTTACAATAGTTATTATTTTTCTTTACAATAGTTATTATTTTTCTCATTTTGCCCCACCGCCGCCGAATGTTCGGTCATCGACAAGAATCCTTCTCGAGTAACCAGTGAGGCGGCGGGAAGTACCCTCATGTGGAAGCAGCTTTGGCGCGAGGAGATACTAATTGGCACGGAAGCAAAGGAAGCCTCGGAGATCTACACGTCAAGAACGGTACTCTAATAGTCCAGGAATGATTATCGATCAAGTATCGTATTCCCGCCACTAACCTTGTCACCTACCTGTCTTTCCCCGGCGTTAGTATATGTATCTAGCATCCTAGGCACTACTGTATGCTCCATTAGAGAGGGCGCGCAGCGCCCTCTCTTTTGGCTTAGGATAGGGCTCGCGCCAGAATGGGGGTGGGTGGGTGGATGTCGTGTCCGGTAACTCTGACTCTCTGCCGAAAGCGTACTCTCTCGTGTTTTCTGCGCGTGTTCTCCAACTAGCACTTTGAGTGTAGTTCGCCTCGCCGCCGCCAGCGTCTAATTCGCGCCGGGTTTGCGTTGTTTTGGGTTCCCGTCACTCTGGCTAGCTCTCACTCCCGGCAGGCGGGCAGGGCGCGCAGAGAAATCGCGAGAGAGCACGCTGTCGGCAGAGAGCGCAGACATGCACTTACTCTACGGCGACCGAAATTCAGAGAAGTGTCAATTAAAATTGTTTCTATACAATACCAAGAAAAATATAGTTACATATACACGCAACAATGTGTCACATAATAGTTCTATGCGTACTAATTAACGACAGAGCTTGGGAATCAGTAAGAAAAGAAATTTCTATGAAATTCAACAAGAAAAATATTATCTGTTAAACTCCTCTCCAATTTTCCAGGAGCTTGCGCACTAATGGTTATATTTGAACTCTAATTCATGGCACTACGAACATTAAATAAATTCCGTGACCATGTGAACAGTAATCGCCATATTTTTATCTATAGACTAGTGAAAATCGAATTTCAAAAAATGTCACGTTCTAGAACGGTGTCAGCGATGGTGGTGTTTGCGTCAAGGAACGAAGTCGCTTATTTCGAGTTGTTTTGGTAGAGAAAAATATTGTCTACCATTCCCGCATGGTCATGTTGCATTAATATTCATAGTAACGGAGAGATTTTTATGCGACGACACTATTCGCACGCCTTCAGAACTGGAGAATTGGAGGGGACTTTAAAAAGTACTTGCGTAAAGGTATTAAGTTTGTCTTGACCCAATACCCAATTCAACAAAAGCGCATGCATAAAACGTTTACAAATACTAACACAAACCTGCGCATAACGGACAGTGGACACTAACAGATGAAATGCAACAATACAAATAAATAACGCCATACGTCCATATTAGAGAGAGAGAGAGAGAGAGAAAGAGAGAGAGAGAGAGGGAGGGGAAGAGAGAGACGCAGGTTTGTTTTAGTATTTGTAAACGTTTTATGCATGCGCTTTTGTTGAATTGGGTCAAGACAAACTTAATACCTTTACGCAAGTACTTTTTAACAGATAATATCATTATGATTGTGTTATATTCAGATTTTATATTTTATATTCAGATATAACGATTCCGGATAAACGATATATATATATATATATATATATATATATATATATATATAAAATCGATCAGATACCGAAATCAATTTGCCGACGTACAACATTTGCTCGCATAAGTTTTTATTACAGAAAGAACAGGTTTGTTTACTATTTCGATTGATAAAATGCATTAGCTTTTGTTGCATTACGTTGGGTAACACAAACTCTTCTTTTACGGAAGTATTTTTAAAAGATAATATCATTTCCATTTGCTCGACAACATTTGTATTTATAGTGTTTGTGGGTGCAAGATATTTGAGTGCAATAAAGTCGTGCAAAAAGATCATGTTCATAGGAAACGTGCTGAAAAAAGTGAAAATACGTAGAGGTTTCGAATTTGAAAGACTATAGTCTGTTAGGATCCTATATGCCATCCGTGACATTTCACATGTTGTGCAGTTTTGTGCAACACAACATGTATGTTATCAAATATCCAAAACGCTTTGTAAGAGGAAAACGAACCCTAGGGCAGCTCGTAACGATCGCGCGCTGGCGGCGTGCTCTACCACTGCGCCATTGAGGGTCATACCCAGGTAATTGAATTTCGCAGATATGTTTGCTCGTTATCTCTCATCATTGTATACTGAAGAGGCCAGTGGAGCTAGATGTGCTCTCTCTCCGATGACTTAACCACTGCCTCTATGGCGCAGTGGTAGAGTGCGCCGCCAGCGCACAATCGCCGCGGCCTGTCCGCGGGTTCGATTCCTACGCGGTTTGGATATTTGATGACATACATTTTGTGTTGCACAAAACTGCACAACATGTGAAATGTCACGGATGGCATATAGGATCCAATCAGACCATATGTTACCACAGTTCCTTTAAAGCAACAGTGGCGACTTATTTTCGACTCGGAGTATTATTAAAAAT